>CAKNXH010054042.1:38037-56896 GCA_932178445.1 Andricus quercusramuli
GCTTTTCCCTCTGTTTGATCTCTAACCTCTTTTGCATCTTCCTTTTTCCTACCTTTCTCAACTCTTTTTCCCTTCTTCCTTATTTCTTCTGATTCCTCGTCCCACAGCCAATCCTTCCGATTTATCCATAATCTGTCACTCCCTATCCATACCATACGCCCCTTTTCCCTCTCTACCCATGCCCCCTGTTCTATTTGTCATCACCTTTTCCTCTCCCTCTATGTCAGATCCTTTTCAATTCTTTCCAATCTTCCTTTCAATAATTTTTTGTTCACCATAATTTTCTTTTTCTCCACCTCACTCCCTACTTTTACTATAAACATTCCTTCTTTTCCTTCCTTCGTCCCTCCTATTCTCTTAACTCCTTCTACCCTTACCTGAACTCCAATATCTTTCAGAAGATTTATGATTTCCACTTCCCCTGTTTCACTCTCCATTGTCAATTCCTTAACTGATATGTTATTTTTTCTCTCTGACCTTTCTTCCCCTTCCAATCTCCTTTCAATGTCACTGAGTCTCTTCTTCAATCTTTCATTCTCATTTTGTACGTTCTACTTACTCCCTATTTCTATTTCCGTACCCTCTGTTTCTTTCCCCATATGCTCATTCCTCATTTCTAAGTTGTTTACCCGTTCTTCCAACTGTTCTATCTCACTATTTCTCCTTTCGTCATCCTCCTTCTGCCTATTCTCTACGCTCTCTAGCTTACGCCATACCTTATCCTTCTCCTCTTTCCAGAAATAATCCCACTTTCTTCTTATTTTTCTCACTTCCCCCCTTACATCATTTACCTGCCTATTTATATCATCCAGTCTTTTCCTTGTTTCCTCTCTAAACCCTTCTATGAGAGCCTCTAGTTTTTCAAACATCCATCCATCATCCCTATCTCTATCTGGTGTTTTCCGTTTAGTGAGTTTATTCCTAATTTTCTTGCTTTCATTGTCCGTTTCTAACTCATCGTCCCCTTCCTCTCTTTTCCTTTTTTCTTCCCCCTCGCTACTGGTCACGCTCACTTTTTTTCGCCATTCGTCAAAACTCCTATTCGAGCCCGCGCTGCCTAGCTTGTTAAGGCGTTGCAGATTAGAGGGCCTCCCGCCTCTATTGCTTGTACCTCAATCCTTTCTCTCTGCCATCCCCACCCTGGTCGGCGTCTCAAAAGTCTCTTGACCGCTACTTACATCTTCCCCCTTCACCCCACTTACCGAACTCGCAACCTCGTCACCAATTGCCTCATCTCCCGCCTGTCCTCTGGCGCTCGTTTGTGGAGTTCTTACCATCGGCATCCCAGTATCCCACCTTACCCACTGTTCCGCGACGCTTCCCGCTTTTCACCCGCCTACCTCTTACCCTCCTTGCCCGACAAATATTTTTCACTCCTAACCTCAAAAATTTCGTACGCTCCAATTTCCTTTTTTCACTTTCACCCTTTAAACCCTTGCCTTCACTCACCCTTCTTCCTTCACACCTGATCTCCACACTCACTGCCTTCCGGTTGCTGTAGAATTTCAGCATCCTCTTCATTATAGTCTTCAACGACATTTGTCTCCAGGTCTGCCATTATTTCGGTGTCAAAGGTTCCACCTCCCTTCTAGAAAAAAATGATTGGACCCGATTGAGACCGATTAACAGGTAAATCGTTTTGAATTGGTATTAATAGGGACAAAATTTTGTTCATCGTTCTCAATCGTTTTCAATCGGGACAAGCGTTTGAATCGTTCTCAATCGGGTAAGTGCATAGAGACGTCGATCGGAAACCTAACCCTAAAGACCGACTAAAAACGCGTGCAGTTGACAATATAATTTGGTGTTTTTTGAACCTGGATTCAGTGATCTTTTGAATTTTTTGAGTCTTTCACGTCGAGGGTATTCGGATTTGTTCAGGTAAAAGTGTTGGTGGTTGGAAATGTAGTTTTTGGTTTTCTGAAGGTGACTTGGATGATTATTTCAATTTTTCAAATATTTTTTTAGTGCTTTACGTGGAGACATTTAGGATTTATCGAATTAAAAGTGGAAGGGGTGGTCTTAGGGGGTTATTGAATATTATAATGGGGTTGGAAATATAGTTCGAAGTTTTCTGAAGGTAACTTGTGTGATTATTTAAAATTTTGAAATTTGTTGAGTGTTTTACGTGAATACTCTTAGGATTTATTAAGGCAAAAGTGGAAGGGGTGGTCTTAGGGGGTTGTTGAATATTATCATAGGGTTGAGAATATAACTTGTAGTTTTCTGAAGTTGACTGGGGTAATTATTAATTTTTTTTTAATAATTTGAGTGTTTTACGTAGAGGCTTTTGGGATTTGCTAAGGTAAAAGTAGTAGTGGTGGTCTTAGGGGGTTGTCGAATATTATCATGGGGTTTGAAATATAATTTTTGGTTTTCTGAAGATGACTTGGATGATTATTTCAAATTTTTGTATATTTTTTTATTGTTTTACGTGAAGACATTTAGGATTTATCGAATTAAAAGTGGAACGGGTGGTCTTAGGGGGTTATTGAATATTATAATCGGGTTGGAAATATAAGTTGGGGTTTTATGAAGGTGATTTGGGTGATTATTTCAAATTTTTTAATTTTCTGAGTGTTTTCTCTAGAAGGTCTTCGGATTTGTTCAGGTAAAGGTGGTAGGACTGGTCTTAGGGGTTTTTAAAATTATTATTACGGGGTGGGAAATATGACTTGGGATGTTCTATGCTACAGAAATATTTGGCAAGCAGCTACCGCACGTTAGTTCTCTTCTTAAGAATTAAAAAAATTGAAAAAAGGGAGGTGGATACCCGGGTACCCCGTTACACCGATGAAGGGGTTTTTTATATAATTTGCAACCTAAATTTCGAAATGAAAATAAAATAATATTGTTAATTTATTTGAAAAATAACTTCTAATAACCTGTTTGATTATTATACTTAGGTATCAAAACCAAAAAAAAAAAATAAGCCGCAACCAGATTAAACAAATTAACATGTTGATGACAAATAATATGATAATATAATGAAAATTACTACAAAATAAGTTATTTCAAAATATGTTGATGGCTGCTTCTTGATCGCGAGGGAATTATTCAACAATTTCACATCTTTTTAAAAGTTATCTTTTACAGAGATGTAAAAAAGTGAATACACATTTTCAAATAATTCCCCCGAGATCAATGTGCTGCCACCAACATAATGGCAGATTTACTTTATCTCGAGTCCCGATTGAGAACGATAGGCAACGATAGCCGGCCTCAATCGCTCCGAATCGGTGCGACCCGATTAAGAAACACAATTGGGAACGATGGAAATTTTTGTTCAATCGTTCGCAATCGGATCCAATCATTTTTTTGTAGAAGGGCTTCATTGGCATCACTCTGATATGGCAAAGCCTTGAGACAAGCTTGCCCAAGAAGAAAATTAAAATTAGAACTTGTAGTTCTTATAATTATTATTCAATTTTTTTAATGTTGACAGTCATAAATGTATGGAATGATAATCTTTTAATGAAAACATTAATCAAAAATTTAATTATTTTCTTTCTTCTTATTTATTTAGGTAGTTAGTATAACTTTGATTAGAAATAAAATATAATTTAAATATTTCCCTTAATAATTTTCTTACTACACGAGCAGGTAACTGTGATTAAATAAATTAATACTTTATTAAAAATAGATACCAAATAAAAGTTTTTTTTCAATTTTAATGCAATATTTGAAAAAAAAATGAAAATGATTTATAATTATATATCTATCAATAATTTATAAACTTCATGTGGCGTGTTTTGGATCGGGACTACCGGTTGACCTTAAATGGTACTCTACATAGTTAATCACTGCACACTCACTGCCCTCTATCTCGAAAACGATTTAACGTATAAAAAAAATTTGAAACAAAAGTCGTAGAGAATGTTATCCTCTACAGTATTGATAATGAATACAAATAGCGTAAACCCCAAATAAAACGAGATATTTGCAAAAAATGTGCAAAAAACCGATTTTTTCCACCTTTGACCTCAGATTTTGACAGACGCGTACACCCTACGATATGTAGGTTTTGAGACAAGTTTTAGGATGTCAAAATAAAAGTTCATACAAGTTTATAGCCGGGTATCTCGAATTCCGAGATACTTACCTTATTTTGACTGGTTGCAAAATAAATCAAAATTTAGAATTAGTTTTTGAATTTTTATATCATTCTATTGTGTTAGTCCAAGTTTGTCGACAGCAATCCTGCTCTGCAAACCCCTTACAATTTGTTGAGTTTTCAGGTGCTTCTGATCGTTTTCGATATAATTCGAAATTTTCATCATTGTTTTTAATTTGAAAACTCTGTTTACTGGGCTAGTTTGAGTCGTTTGCAAGAAAAAGCCCTGGGCAAATTCCCGCAAATGTAATTAGCTTTCACGCACCTCTGGCCGTTTTTGTGATAATTCCAAATTTTAAGTTTTTTAAATTTCTGATACCTGTTTACTGCTCTAGATCGGAGTGACCGAGGACTATACCCGTTTTGAAAATATTGTTAGTTTTTGTGTATATCTCACTGTTTTCAAGATAACCGAATTTTTTTTTTTTTTTTTTTTTTTTTTTTTTTTTTTTAGTATTTAAAAATCTTTTTATTGGGTTAATTCCAGTGGCTCGAAAACAAAACCCCCCTGCAAAACCCTTGAAATGTACTTAGTTTTCATGTTCCTTTTACAGTTGTCAAGATAATTCAAAATTAGGAGTTCTTCTAATATCGAAAATCTGTTTACTGCGTTGCGTTGTGGTGGCCAAGGGCGTTCCCTCCTCAGAAAACCCTAAAAATATTGTCGGTTTTCGCATATTTCTTACCGCTTTCAAGATAAATCAAAATTTTCATTTTTTTGTATTTGAAAAATCTTTTAATTAGGTTAGTTCGAGCTGGCCGAAACAAGCCCCCACGGAAAAACTTAAAATTTGATTATTTTTCAGGTTTCTCTCACAGTTTTCCAGATAACTCAAAAATTTCATTTTATTTTCTATTTAAAAATCTTCTTACTTGGTTAGTTCAAGTTGCTCGAAAACCAACCCCCTCTGAAAAACTCTGAAAATTTACTCAGTTTTTACGTATTTATGATCTTTGTCGAGATAATTCAAAAATTTTATTTTTTCTAATTTCAAAAATCAGTTTATCAGTTTAGGTCGAGGTGGCCCAGGACCAACTTCCTGTAAAAAATCCTGAAAATGCTGTCAGTTTTCATGCATCTCTCACCGTTTTCAAGATAACTAAAAATTTTTAATTTATATTTTATTTGAAGAATCTTTTTATTGGGTTAGTTCAAGCTGGTGGAGAACAACCCCTTTAAATTTAGTTAGATTTCATAGTTTTCACGTATCTCTGAACGTTTTCGAGATAGTTAAAATTTTTGTTTGAATTCCTCAAATCTTTTTACTGGGTTATAGACCCTTAAAATTTAATTAGTTTCCATGGTTTTCGCATATCTGTGACCGTTTTCGAGATAATTCAAAAATTATGTTTGCATTTCTCAAATTTATTTATTGGGTTGGCTCGAATTAGTAAAAAACAAACCCCCCTGTGAAATTTTCCGAATGTTGTCAGTTCTCACGTATCGATGACGTATTTATCTCTTGTGTTGCCACCCGGGTTCCCGGGTACCCATCGGCATATGTTTTGTTAAATAACTTTCTTTCTAATAAAGATAAGATGAATGCTTCTGCAATATACATGATTAAACTGATTCTCTATGGAAATTCGCATTACACATATTTTTAGAAATTTTTTAGCTCGAAATATTTTGCAATTATTGAAAAAAAGCACGGTTGAGCCACTCGGGTACCCCGAGAGAAGACCTGAGCCACTAGAGAAATCCTGACTTCGGATTTGGATTCAGCACGCCAAAAACCTTCGGAAAAGTATACTCGGGTTCCTGGTAAAATATTTTTGCCAATTTTTGACGGCCTGTGTTATTCAACGCGCCGCCAAACACCGCTCATAACGCGTACTTTTTCGTTCGTTTATGGAGGCATGAAAACACGACATTTTATGATTGCGTTCTAGGTAGGAATACGAGGAATACCTTTCTAGAATATGAATAATTAAATATTTATTGAATAGACATAGTTATTTTAGGTTACAATGGATTTTTAGCAACAATTACGTGGGCGGGGTACCCAGGTACCCGGGAGGCAGATGCTGTGAGTTTTTTTGGGTGGCAACACAAGGGTTAAAGATAATTAAAAAATTTGGACTTTTTTTCAATTTTTGCACCTTTGTTTACTAATTTAGGTCGAGATGGTCGAGGACCAATCTCCCTTTAGAAAACTTTTAAAATGTTGTCATTTTCCGCGTATCTCTCACCGTTTTCGAGATAACTCAAAAATTTGATTTTGTTTTGAATGTTGAAAACCCTTTTGCCCTATGTTTAGAGAAACTAACAATGAATTTCATCTAATTTATAACTAACTCGACTTAAACAACATCATTTGTATTCTCAATTTTTAACTATTTTATCAATTCATTATCTATATTAATTAAGTGAGAAATGTTGACTCTTTGGGAATTTGCGCCTGCCTAATTGATTTATCGAGTTATCGAATCTTGCTCTCAATTCACGACAGGTAATTGGCTGATTCTACTGTGAAATACATCAGATGTCAATGGCAAACTGAAACTAAAAATAAGGTTTAGTGACTACGCGTGAAGTTAGCCGAAATGCATACACTTTTTATAATTGGATTGTTGTAGAAACTTTCAATTATGTTGATGAAAAAAGGTTTACGATGAAAAAAAAACATTCTTTTAATATTATAAATGGCCATAACTTCCTGTCTCTTCAATAAAATGTATTAATATTGTGGGTCATCTGAACCGACCGTAAGTTTTATGTACGTTTATGAACAGGTTGAACTTAAACGTACGGATCTGACAAGAAGAAAGGGGACCTGAAAAGGGAAAGTGAACATAGTTTGTGTCGTTGTGTCCGAACCACGATCCTATAAACAGGTCAGAATCTCCTCTGGTGGTCCATCAGACCTTTTTATTTAAGAAAACGATGCTGCGCAAGAGCGAAAAATATATAGAACTTCCGTGAGATTCATACAATTCCTCCCTGATACGTATGTGACAATAGTAAATATTAACACACACAAAATATTTCGAGCAATTGGAAGCTAAAACACTTTCTACGAAAATAATGTCTGATTTACAAGGAGAAAATCCATTAAAAGGAAAAAAGTTTACTGCAACCAAGAAGTGCTGTTATGCAAATTGTAAAAGTGGCAGTCGGTACAAGTCGTACTTGGAATCGCTTCTACAAAAAAATGATTGGATCCGATTGCGAACGATTAAAAAAAAATTTTCAATCGTTCCCAATTGTGTTTCTTAATCGGGTCGCACCGATTTGGAACGATTGAGGCCAGCTATTGTTGCCTATCGTTCTCAGTCGGGACTCGAGATGGAGTAAGTTTGCCATTACGTTGGTGGCAGCACATTGATCTCGCGGGAATTATTCGAAAAAGGTTATTGACTTTTTTTTTATTACATCTATATAAGAGATAACTTTTAAAAAGGTGTTAAATTGTTGAATAATTCCCTCGTGATCAAGGAGCAGTCACCAACATATTTTCAAGTAACTTATTTCATAGTAATTTTCATGAGTTTTGCATAATATTTGTCATCACATGTTAATTTGTTGAACTCGGTTGCGGCTCATATTTTTTTATATATTGATACCCAAGTATAATAATTAAACAGGTTATTAGAAGTTACTTCTCAAATGTACTAACTATATAATTCTATTTTGATTCCAAAATTTAGGTTGCAAATTAACCCTTATGTCTCTGACAAAAAAACACCTTCATCGGTTCAACGGGGTACTCGGGTATCCACTTCCCCTTTTTCAATTTTTTAATTTTTAAGAGGAGAACTAACGTGTGGGGCATCAAGAATCCATTGTAGCTGCTTCCCAAATAGTTCTGTAGCACAGAACATCCAAAGTCATATTTCCCACCCCGTGAAAATATTTTTAAAAAACCTTAAGACCACCCCTACCACTTTTGCCTGAACAAATCCGAAGACCCTCCACGCAAAACACTCAAAAAATTAAAAAATTTGAATAATCACACAAGTTATCTTCAGAAAACTTCGAACTATATTTGCGACCCTATGATAATATTTAGTAACCCCTCAACACCACCCCTTTCACTTTTATTTGGATCAATCCTAAGTGTCTCCACGTAAAACACTAAAAATTTTAAAAATTTGAAATAGTCACTCAAATCACCTTCAGAAAACCCCAAATTATATTTCCAACCCCATTGTAATATTTAACAACCCCCTAAGACCTCCACCACCACTTTTACTTAAACAAATCCCAAGACCCTCTACGTAAAAGACTAAAAAAATTCAAATGATCACTGAATTCACATTTAGAAACCCCCAAATCATTTTTTCAACCTCATAATAATATGCAACAACCGCCAAAAGTCACCTGAACGTGATGAACGTTCGTCAATCAGCCAGTATGTAACACCTGTTTCCAAAGCTCTAGAGAGTAAACATAAGCATGGTAATTATTCTTATTATTTCATTTTTCTATTGATAAAAAATAAGAATAAATTATATTTACATGAAAAAATATAAGTTTATCGTGTTCGGAAGGAATAAATCAGTTTAAAGTCACGCCGCATACTAAGTGCATAAGAGTACCCGGGTAACCCGTCACACTGATGAAGATGCAAACGAAATTCTAACCTCTCCAACTCTCCCCGATATACTTACTGGACGAAAACTTTTAAGAATATAAATGATACATTTACTTACGGGCTTTCATGGACTTTCAGCTTTGAAGCATGTGTTCGACATAAAATAATTTCAGTTTAAAGACACAAGAAATACCCGGGTACCCCGTGACGCACACTTTGCGCTCATTACAAAATAGAAAAAAACGCTATTTCTACAATCTACAATGCAATTTAATCAAGTCAGACGTATTAAAACAGACGTCTATATTTTTTATTTATATAAACAAAAGTAACATTATTATCAAAATAATGGACGAAGTATTTAGGAACAATAAAAAATAAGTTAATGGTTAGGTTATTTATTGTATTCTATGAGATATTCTATAAATTATCTCGAGGCTAAAGTAAAATTAACATGGTAATTAGGTTGAAGAACTGATCTAAATATCTTGTAAATCCCGGATTTTTTTTCTTCCTAAGAGATAGTTCGCAAAAAAGTGAAAAACCCCTCAAGCGTCAGGTTTTAAAGGGAATATTTTCATCACTCGGTTTTATAATGCACTCAAATGTGACATTTGCCTACACGTTTGCACTTAGAAAATAAAATTTAGAAATAAAAAAAAATTCTATATGATTTATTTATTAAATAAATCCTGAAAACCTGCTATTTATTTTAATTGGGAATCAAAATGTAAAAAAAGAGCGACAACCGACTTATAGATACAATAAAAATGAAATAACTTACTATATACTGGTAAGTAAATATTGAGAAAACTTTTTGAAGTCAGTTTTGAAATATAATATCGTACGTCGCAAGCACAAGAAAATACGCACAAACAGTTCATACTTTCAGCAGTCTTAAACAATAGCATTGGATATAGAACAAGAATACATAGGACGAATAACAATAAACTAATAAATTATAAAAACTGCACGCGTTTTTAGTCGGTTTTTAGGGTTAGGTTTCCGATTGACGTCTGTATGCACTAACCCGATTGCGAACGATTCAAACGCTTGTCCCGATTAAAAATTATTGAGAACGATAAACAAAATTTGTCCCTATTAATACCAATTCAAAACGAGTCACCCGGCAATCGATCTCAATCGGGTCCAATAATTTTTTTCTACAAGGGATGTAACTATTCTTTTATTTCATTTCCAAAACCCTGTTTGATATTTCGAAAGGGTAACATTCCCGATGATGCACTTAAAATGCATATTGAAAATTGCGCGGAATGCAGTAAAAGTGATATGTGGGTGAGGTTATATGCGCGCGTGGGACAAGTATTTTTCCAGCATAAAAAATGTCAAAAAAAAACTAGGGATAGAACTTGAGAATTCGATGAATAAGTTAAAACAAATCCTCAAGCATCATCTTTCAATAGAAGACAAATTTGGAAGTATTACCCATCACATCTAGCACCATTCTTTTTTGAAACTCCATCCTACGAATTTCATTAAGGAAGACAATGCCAGGAATGGTATATCCAGATACAAGTATAGCCATAAGTATTGTCAAAAGCTGAATTTTGATGATTACTAAATTAACATTATTGTATTCTCCACAACCCTAACAAGACCTCTATCTTAAGAGAATTGTATCGAATCATTAAACATACGACGTATCTGGTTTCAGGGAAGATCCTTCTTTTGGAATGATAAATAACGGTTCGGTAATGTTCCTCAAGAAAACCATCGTTCTTAACTTTAAAGTTAAATGGATTAACTAAAACTAATCCTCAAGTATCAACTCTCAACAAAGAACAAATAAGTAGTTTTACCCATTACATTTGGCACCATCTATGTGTGAAACTCCATCCTACGAATTTCAATCAGAAACTCAATGCTGGAGAGATTTGTATCGAATGGTATTAAATCATTCAACCGATAGAGTACCTGCTTCTATCTAAAACCCTTTTGTTGAAATAATGAATAACTGTTCAACAGTTTTCGTAAAGAAAACTAACTTCCTCAGATATTAAGTGAAATAAATTCAGGAAAACAAATCCTCAAGTATGAACTCTTGACAAAGGAGAAATAAGAAGCTTCACCCATTTCCAGAACCATCTTTTTTTGACCTCCATCCTACGAATTTTAATCAGGAACACAATGCCAAGGATGGTGTATACAGATTTAAGTATAGCCATAAGTATTGTCAAAGATTGATTGTTGCTGATTACTGAATCATCATTATTCCATCGGCCGCCCTATTGATGCAACGCTATCTTTCCTTCAACTGATCAAAACTTCATTCGTTCCTTCGCAAATGTGTTAGCTCGAGTTTCCTGCGCAACAATCGGAATATGGGTTATACTTGTTACTGAACAGAAAATGCAGTAAAATAAAGTCGTAAAAAGATCCATTCCAAGTTATGCTTGCATAAAAATATGCCCGCTTCGCGGGCACATTCTAGTCCGTTCAAAACCAGAGATCGAAAATTTGGACGAATACAATACACTCTCATGAATGAGAATGTAGAAAAAAAAAAAATTGATTAGCAGTTCGAACTCGAAAGTTCATTGCCTCACTACCCGGTTCAGGTAGTGTTTCTAGGTGGATATTTTCTTGTAGTAAATAACTACAAGTGTGGGCTCACCACACCCACGACGCCAACACCACGCAGTATTCCCGAACGGTCACCTATCCAAGTACTAACCGCGCACAACGCTGCTTAACTTCAGTGATCTTACGGGAACTTTTTTTTGTAACAAAATTTATTGATCTCTATTAAAAATAGTACAAAACATATTTACAAGGTATATAACATTTGCACAGTCCGTTCTTATTATAGTACGGAGCCCCTGCTAACAAATATAGCTTAATCTACCAAATACTTTTTTATAACATGCGTTTGTCGTTTGTTACACAATTGCGGTGTTACATTTTTCTCAGTCTTGAATTTAAATACTATTCAATAATTATTGTCATGCGTAGGAAAATGCTTATTGAAAAAACCTACATACATTTACGCTGGTTAATTTTAGTAGCGTTACTTTTTGAGAAAGATAATACCCGAAAGGACAATTTTTGTAACCCTAAATTTATTGACTAAAAAAGGGTACCTGATAAGGCAATTTATATTCAAGACGAAACGGTAGAGAAGATCTGCGCATCTTGTTAATATTTCCAGTCTGCCGGTTTGAACATAGATGGTTTTCGTAGAAATTTTCTGCTAAAGATATAATATAATCTCTGGTCATAGGCATTTCTGCTCTTGCATGCAAATCAGAAATTCTAGTGTATCTATCCGCATTTAAGATTAATCTGAGTTGTTTATTTTGAAACACTTGTGAAGAATTTATATTTTGCTTTGAAGTGCTACATCAAACAGGTGCCGCATATACCATAATTGGTCTCAAGATCATGTTATATATCAGTTTTTTGTTTCGCGTCGTCAAAGCAGAATTTTTTGACATTAATGGATACAATTTTCGTTGTACTGCGTAGGTTTTTCTCAGTATTTCTCTGATATGTTTTCTGAACAGAAGTTTCGAATCTAGGTGAGTTCCTAGGTTTTTAACGGAGGAAACAGGTTTGATGGAATGTCCAAATACTTTGATTGGCTGGAAGATTTTTGTGCCGCTTGGTTTTTTTGAAAAAACAATAAGTTCAGTTTTATTAGCATTTAGTTGAATTTTCCACTTGCGATAAAATTGCTCAAGAAGATTAAGATGTATTTGAACTTGTTCAGCTACTATGATAGCATTGAAGGAATGGCAATAAATAGCCGTGTCATCTGCGAAAAGTGATAACAACAAGATGTCTATTTTGCAAAAATATGAGTATATAACTTTAATTAAAATAGGTAGATAATTGTATTTAATCATTTTATACACTAGTCCGCTCACCCGAACTCGATCGAAGGCCTTTTCTACATCTAACAGTAACATTACTGTCACCTTATCCTTATTAAAGTTAATACTAATGTCATTAACAGTTCTCACTACCTGTTGCACAGTACTATGACTCGCCCTAAAGCCGAATTGTTCATCTATTATGATTTTTTCTTTATTTTCGAAGTCACTGAGTCTTTTGAGAGTTATCTATTCTGTTAATTTACTTAGTGTTGGCAAAAGGCTAATAGGCCTGTAACTGCTTGGTTCAATACTAGGTTTACCTGGCTTACATATTGGAATTATATTACCAGTTTTCCAGTGACTTGGAGAGTAAGATAATCTGATATTTGCATTGATTATATACATTAACTGAACAGCAGCTTTCTTCGTAAGATTTTTTAATACAATATTCTGAATATTATCCAATCGTGGAGCTTTTTTGGAAGGCAGCTTTTGGATTTCTCTTTTCAATTTGCGTGGAATAGTAAAATAATTAGTGTGGTCTTGTGGCAGTTCAGTATGGGCAAAATTATAAACAGTTTGTATAATTTTTTTCTGATCATTAGTGAGATTCGTCAGGTCTATGTTGTGTACGTTTTCTTATTGAGTTGCCAGCATATTAGCTTTGTCTGTAGGTGTAAAAGCTTCCTCGTCATTCTTTTGCAACGTCGGAATTGGTTGATATTCAGTTTTAAGTATTTTTGTCATCCTCCATAACGAGTTATCATTTGGGTTCAGTTTTATCAATTTATTTTGCCAATTTTGATTTCGAAACATTAATATATCCGACCTTATCAGATGAGTTTTTTATGAAATAAGATCTTAATATCTCGATTTCTACTACGCTGCCATTCTTTTTGAGTTCTCCTTTTTTCATGGATATTATTCAGAATTTGTGGAGGTAAATTATCTCTAGTGTATCCTAAAGGTTTTTTAGGAACTGTTTGATTAATAGAATTTTGCAAAATATTAGTAAATCGTTGTACTTCTTTCTCCAAGTCTACTGAGTTTTCAATCTTTGAAGTAATTATTATATTTTTATTAAGTAACCTATGGAATTCAAACCAGTCTTTTCATAATCAAGCATTGTCCTATTTTCGATTAATTTGTGTAGATCACCTAGACTAAATAATACTAGTACATGATCTGAACTGAGCTCATGTGCAACCCTAACGTCAGAGAGAGAACGAAGATTTTTATTGAGACCTATATCTATGGTTGTCGGAGTCATCCAATTATATGGATAATTTGTACATTCATTTGGATACAGTAACGAGCAATTATTATTTTGAACGTAGTCAAAAATTACTGTTCCCCTTTCATTTTGTATATGGCAGTTCCAAGCTTTATGTCGAGCATTTAAATCCCCATATAAAATAACTTTGTCTCTTACTTGCATTAGTTTATCTATTTCTTTGGTCGTAAATTCATTTGCTGGTTTATTATACACAGATATTAAGTAAATATCACTTACTAATTTCACGCAAATATATTCTAGAGATATTTTATCGCGTACTTTAACCTCCTTGAAGGGTATATTGTTTTTGATAAACACAGCAACGCCACCTGCACTGTTATCTCTTTCCTTTCTTAGGCAAGCGTAGTTTCTAATTTTTAATTTATACTCTTTTGTACATTTTGTTTCATTGACCATTAGAATATCAATATTAAAGCGATCAAGAAACTTAATTAACTCTGCTATTTTGTTTTTAATACTATTTGCATTCCAACTACAGATATTTATTTTGTCCATGTTGATTCTAATTTTTCAGAGACATTGAGAAAAACTTGAAGTTGTTCAGTTGGAGATTGACATTTTTGGAGCTGTAAACTGAGTTCCCTCACCGCTTTTAACATTGCTGGAATATCAGAGATTTGTTTGATTTTTTTAATTTCTCTCATTAACAGAGCTAGATCATTAAGGTCATTTTTGAGGTCATTGTTAGATTCTAAGATAATCGGATTATTCATATTATTACCAGTATTAGTGTGAGCTAGGACATGTTGATGGGAGTTTGCTGCTTCTGGAGGCGAGATTTGTTGACCCAGAGACTGTACATTATTTGAGGATGTAGATTCAATAGTAGTTATGTTGCTTCGTAATGTCAGGAAATCTCGACTATTTTTAAAATTGAAGAAGTGCTGCTGTTTTGAAGGATCGTTGCTGGTTTTTACCCACTTTGTTTTTTGTTGACGTTGTTTATCTATCCAGGCCATTCGCTTTTGATATTCCTCACAGTTTACTGAATTTGCGGGGTGCGATTTTTCAAAATTTACACATTTAGCAGGTAAATCCTTTGATTTTTTGCAGTCTTTTGTTAGGTGATCTCCAGCACATTTCATGCAAACTGGCATTGCAAAGCAATTGAAAGTTGCATGACCTCATTCTTGGCATCGATGACATTGCGATATTTTGTTTCTGTTAATGTAAGGTTCCCAAGACACTCTAGTATATTCTAAAAAACGAACTTTTTGTGTGAGTTCATTTAATTTGGTGGAAGCTGGAAATGTGAACTTTTTGAGTATACGTATGGAAAGGGAGTTTTTGCTGTTCCCACATGCCTTTGAGAACTTGATAGTTAGAATCTGTAGTTGTGAACACTTCAGTATAGTTTTCATGATATTTTATGAAAAATTTGCCTTGAACTACATCTTTCACTTTGTTGACTAGTTCCTTGTGTTCAGAGATGGCGCCATGCGCCACTAATGGCGGTGGTTTTTTTGCAGATTTAGCTGTATTGTTAACTTGATTATTTTTATTTTGCTGTTGTTGTTGTGGCTGAGAGTTTTCATCATCTTCATTAAATTCCATACCACTATCATCTGTGCTGGCATCCAGAGACTCTAGAACCTGAAATCTGTTAGCAGAGGTGAAGGTCACACTTTTGTCTTGTTTGGCTAATTTCAAGGACTCTCCCTTTGGAGGATTCATCGTATTTTTCCTTTTTCTTTTTGTTGTAATTAATAATTCGTTCATCGAGTTAATTCCGCTTCCAGAGGTAATCGTTTCCTCACCACCGTGGTTTGAATTCATTTGCGACTCTCCCACATGGCTTACGCCTGGGGCATCCACTTTGAGGTTAGGATTCTCAATTATTGAAATTCTAATCACTTTATTCACTGGTAGTCAAAATTATTATATCACTAGTTGTGAATAATGCTTAAGATTGTTATTGATCACTTTATCATATGAAACTTTTCACTTATGGCGTTTAATATCATTGAAACCGCTCAGCACACGGAAAAACCACCGATGCACTCAGCGGACCAATGAGAAGATGTTACGGGAACTGGTGTTTTCAGCGTGGTATCGCCGTTGGCAATTGAATGTAAACAAAAACACTTATATTTGCTCATTGCATTTTGATGATAAGTCTATGGGAGGTTGAATCGCAAGCTTTTCGATAATCTATCCAGGCCATCGATAGAGATCGTTGATAGGATGCTGCGTCTTCACAAATTATACTGGTTGACTCGACACGACGAAAAATAATCTTGACTGGACGCGGCTGTGGTCGGCAAAGAAGAACATGCGTAGCGGCAACAGTACGGGACTCGGTCTCGGCGTTCCTGCTCCTCCTTCTTTCTGGTGTTCCTATTGGCGGTAAGGGCGCTGCGGTGACGGGGTGCTGGGTTTACACTCCTAGACCGCATTAATAAGTGGTGCCCGGTACCCTGTTATTTTCAGTTTTCATCCTTCCTTCCCTCTGCTATCGCCAGGATTGATCCAGTGTTGTTATTTCTTGGTCCTTACTCTTCAATTCACCCATTAGATCACCTGCTGGAGCCCGAAATTACTCTGGGTGATAAAAGCAGGATTTGGTTCGGTACCAATTGGTATCAGCCCACGTGAAGAGGGCATTGCGCAGTGAGATTGCCTAGTCATGTTGGGAATAGATGAAGAAATTTCTCATCGTGAAGTTTTCAAAAAGGATCTACGCCAGGTAGATGAGCCGTTCCAGATTTTTCGTAAATTGCAGCATTACTCCCAATCTGACCGGCATTCTAAAATGGATCCTTGCAGATGAGGATCCACAGCTCCTTTGAGTCTGGCAGACGATAGTAGTTGGAAAAGGCGGGTGAATTCAAACGGCTTGAAGTGTGTGTCGGTGGAATCTAGTCGTTCTGAGAGTCTCGAGTGGCGTCCCATTTGAGTCCTTAAAATCATAAATCTTTAATCTAGCCCTGCTCATGGAGTTTCCGCACCACAGCCGCGATTTCTGACCTTATAAAATTAAATCTCTGAACTTACGAAAAATCTTCAAATGTCAAATAAATTTTTTAATTAGTATTTGTGAGTTGCAAGAATTTTGCAACGTCACAACTCCCTCTCCCCGGAAAGGACTGAATCGGTCTTTACCCGAAGGTGAGTTACTTGAATGAATCTAACGTTAAACTTTAAAATATTATTTGTGTTTGTACTCCAAAATCACGACACAAAAGAAAATTGAAGCTCTAAAGGTTAGTTATAAAAAAATGAGGAAACTCATTTTTCTCTCAGGCTTAGGATGGTTACAGCCCAATATGTCGAAGGCATTTTTGGTTAGAATTGGATTTTTTGTTTGTTTGAATATTATGCACGGGGTAGACCCGGTATATATTATCAGTCACGGACGCATTATTATAATGCAATCAAGTGACCTGATAAGAGCGTGTGCCCTGACATATTGGGCAAAGCCTGGTTTTTACCCCATCATTCACGGACTGGGTTGCAGTCAAGTGCATGATGGGGGGACCTACAGCTTAAGGTGGGTTCCGAACCACCAGAACCTCGGTAAAGGTACATAGAAAAATTTCAAGAGGTACCGGCTCAGGGATCGAACCCCGGACCTCTGAGGTGAAGTCCGAGCGTCTAACCAACTGAGCCACCGAGGCTCTGCTCTAAAGGTTAGTTATTAAGGTTAGTTATTATTATTTTGAGATGTTGTAGGCTCCGGAAGCTTCGATCATGATTCCTTAAAGAAACCATTCCCAAAGCTACTGGAACGTGTACGTCATCCGCTTCTGCTCCTTCTGTCCTAGAAGGTAAGCAAGAGCGGGAAATTTACGCGTGATAACATCGGGCAACACTGTTCCTTGGAGTCAGGTCTCTAGCCGCGGATGACCTTACGCGGCAGACAAGACAGTTGGAGATGAAGTTTCACCTCTGGGTACTTTTTTAGAGCTACCAATATTTGTAGAATTTAAGAGGAACAGTGTTGACGGACCAGATGGTGTGATCCCAGGAGAACAGCCTTTTGCATCCGGTTCGCGATGAAATGAGCATGACGCTGGCAAGCCGGAATCTTGTTGAGTTGGCTAATAAATGAAGCTTTCATACCTCCAAGGCAGCCGATTATGAGAATTATAAGATGGACTTTGTAGCCTTGGTACAGCCTACTCAGCTCGAAAAGAAGTGCTTGATATTTCGCCCGTTTTTCTCCCTCCTTTGCCGTGATATTACCATCGGCTGGTGCCGAGAATTCAATCACGTAAATGATCTTGTTCTTCAGATCTTGGAGGACAATGTCAGGCTTCGTAGCACTGATACGTTGAGTGGTGGAGAATGAGAAATTCCAGTAGATCTTACACTGATCATTCTCCACAACTGACTCGAGTTCCCCCTGGGCGTATGGCAAGACGGACAATAGATCAACACCATAGAAATGCCTAAGATGGTAATATATCACTTTTAGAGCTGCATTGTGTCTCTCTATGTACGCGCAGTGTGCATATTTAGAGCATCCACTGAGAACATGTGCAAGTGTTTCGGGCTCTTGCTTGCACGCTCGGCAGTTGGTATCGCGTACAGGTACATTCGTTATGCGCTCGCGGTAAACTAAGGTGTCTATGACGCCGTCTTGACAGGCAAAAAGAAATGCCTCGGTCTCCGATCTCAATCCAGCAGACTTGAGAAACATGTTGGACAGACCCATCGAGAGATCTTCTCTACGTAGGATGCCGTAGAACTTACCATGGAGGGGTTTCTCAGCATGTTCTCTTAGTAGGAGCGTATGTTCTGCTTCCTGTATACGACTTTTGAGCACCAGAGGTGTTAGTGATGCTAGACCATGTGTAATGTCGCTGGAATTAAATGGGAGGTCAAGCTCCTCTGCGGCCCTATCTGCTGCATGGTATAGAAACACCGCAGCATTGGCGACTTCATGTTGATGTACGAGTCGCATAAGGGAATCCGTGCTTTTTAGAACTGAACAGGCTGTAGCCAGAACCGTTCTTCGATGAAGACACTCTAAGCTTAGCAATCCTCTACCCCCTTTATCGCGAGGGAGATATATTAGAGGTACGGAAGATCTAGGATGAAGACTTCGTTGTATTGTCATCATCTTGCGTGT
>CAKNXH010054042.1:61896-86744 GCA_932178445.1 Andricus quercusramuli
CTCAACAAAATACTTGAAATTTTGCAAATTCCCCCAATTGAAAATCGCAAGGATCGAAGATCAATAAAAGCCCAAAAACGAAAGGTACAAGAAACAAGGGAAGCTATAGACTTTGAGCTGCAGAAAATATTTGAAGTTGTAAACAAAAATGAGAATGAAATAAATGAACTCGTTGAGAAGTTGAAAGAAAAAATCTCTGAAACAACAAAAAAATCAGAAAAAGTTCAGTTCATAACGATGTTGCCAAGAAGTTGGGAAATTCGGCGTATACAACACACGTTTAGTGTTCCTTATAATATGGCTCGTTTGGCAAAAGTCATTCACACCGAACATGGAATCGGTTCATCTCCTCATCCTAAACTTGGAAAAAGACTATCTGAAGAGGCAGAAACGCTTGTTCATAATTTTTATCGCCACAGCGATTTTAGTCGGCAAATGAAACTAGTCAAATAAAAATCCAGAAATCCAAAAAAAAACGAGAGGCTAAACTCAATTCAAAGAACGCCGTGTACCGGCTTCTCGCACGGTCAGCTTAGACTCGGTAGTTTAGCGTGTTCTGCAAATAAAAAGGGTTCAAAAGTCAGCAAAACAACAAATCGACATTTGTAACAAATAGGACTTAAAATTTATTCAGTAAGTGTTCATTAAAAATGTGTGATAAGGAGCTTGGCTCAACAGTTGGTCACATTTAAGGTCTGGAGATACTGCCATAATTTATTATCTTAAAATTAACCAAGACTCTAATAATCTGAATCTTGTCTTATTTATAACAAAATTGAATCTTAAGTCTGAAGCTAATTCTCGAAAATTGAACTAACTTTGAAAGTCAGGCTTATCTGCCCAGAACTCCATGCAAGGCAATTACAAACAGAAGTTAAAAGCTCTACATTGTAATGTAGATCGAGCTAGGCCAACTCTCAGCAAAATTCAATTTAATCACCTGAATAAAACTCAAAAATAACCATTCACAAATATTCCGTACGATTAGAACCAAAATTCTTTAACAAACTTCGACTGAAGAAAATTATTCATCATCTTGATTTCAGAAGCATAGTCATTGGTGAAACCTAACCTCAAAACTGACTACAGCCTAACTTCACTAAATTAGTAATGACCCATGATTAGTCATAGCCTAATTTATGCAATTAGTAGTAGCCAAACTCAAATCTCTAGTTAAACTCAATATTATCTCAAAATAGCACATAAACTAAGCCTCTATATTTCAACCATGATTTTAATAATTTGCTTCATGAAATCTCAAACCTTAACATCTTCAGTTTCTGGAGAAATTAGTCCCAGCTCGCCTAACTCTATCGACTCTAAATTCACTCAAATAATTACTACTCACGTGGCTTAATTATCAAAAAAATGTTAATGACCTCGACATAGATCAATAGTACATTCCAAGTTTGATCATTAGCACACTCTAAATTCGGCAAATAACATATTTAAAATTTTATCAATAACACACTTGAAATTCAGTAAATAGCATGCTCGAAATTCAGTATATAGCATGTTAAAATTCAATCAATAGCCCATTTGAAATTCATTGAATAACCTACTCAAAATCCAATCAATAGCGCATTTAAATTCTTCGAGTAACATATCCAAAATTCCATCAATATTACGTTCAAAATTCAACAAGTAACATACACAAAAATTCCAGCAATATTACATTCGAAATTCAACAAGTAACATATTCAAAAATTCCATCAATATTACATTCGAAATTCAACAAGTAGCATATTTAAAATTCAGTCACAATTCTCGACGCTCAAAGTCTATAAATTTCACTCTTAATAAAGGGGGTGAGGCAGGTTGAAGCTCTGGACTGAGTGATACTTGAAAGGAACTCGATACGTTATTTCTCAACACTAGAAAATCAGGATCCATATTTTTATCGTTAACACTTTGAAGCAAAACTCGACTGGGGCTCAGTTCCGAAAAATTGCACAACTCACTATTTGGTTAACACTTGAAAAGGGGTTCGCTCATTATTGAATAGAGTTTCGGGGCAAAACTCTACTTAGGATGTCATTATGTGAATAAATGAGATAAGCAGAAATGCTCAACAGGACATAACTCAAAGTTATGCATTTTGGCTTGAAGTGTGTGTCGGTGGAATCTAGTCGTTCTAAGAGTCTCGAGTGGCGTCCCATTTGAGTCTCGAAGTCGAAAGAAGTCCGTCGATGGCCCACGATGTCTCGACGACTCCGAATCGTTACAAAAAAGATAAAAGAAACGAACAGAATAAGTCCTTGAAATCATAAATCTTAAATCTAGCCCCAGTCATGGAGTTTCCATACCACAGCCGCGATTTCTGACCTTATAAAATTGAATCTCTGAATTTACGAAAAATCTTCAAATGTCAAATAAATTTTTTAATTGGAATTTGTGAGTTGCGAGAATTTTGCAATGTAACATGCTTTAAATCCAGTTAAAACTAACGCTATTATTATTGAGCCTTCGGCTTCTCCCTCTGTGGATGCGCCGGCTGCCCTCCATCCTTTGAGGGTGCATGATGTTACTATTGTCTTTCAAGAATCGGTCAAAGATTTAGGATACTTGCTCAATCGTACTCTGTCTTGGAAAGAGCATGTGATTGCTATTTCTCGGAACACCTACAGAATTCTACAGCAATTAAATAAAAACAAAGACTCCTTACCTACCTAAACTAGGATTCTACTAGTTAAGAGTCTAATTCTCCTTTTCTTTCATTACGGATGTTGTTCCGGATAATTCATGTCGGTTCTGTCTATTGTATTTGTATCGTATGACTGTGTGCTGCGTGAGTGTTATCTTCTCTTTTTTAATAAATTATGTTTTTGGTGCTTAACAACTAATTATGATGACTCAGTGACTTTTTTTCACCATCAAACTTTAAATTCTGCATGTGCAGGATTTCGTTTTATATACAATTTATCAGAAAGTGAACACATTACTCTTTATCGGGAGAGAGCAGGGTTCTTGCCTGTGTCTAAAAGAAGACAATTTTCATGGGCAAATTGCTATTTACACTATCTAGAAATGAAGCTCTTCAGTATTCACGTGAATATTTTACCTTTGTTGATAAAAAACGTCCCAATCATGCCAGACTCCGTGAGAGATACTCTATGGAATAGAATACCACTGATTATCAGAGAAGCGCCCTCTTATTATCATTTTAAAATTGAATTTTTTAAGTATTTATTCAACGATTCAAATAATATACTCGAAATTACCTATTGGTAATGAAATGTAGTATTATGTTGACCTCTTAGTACTAATGTAGTTTCTGATCATATTTGACACATATCGTATAATTACAACACTACTATGTACTGCAAACTATAACATTATGATTCTAACGGCCTATCTTAAATATTAATCGATAGTATTAATCTACTGTTAAATACACATATCCAGGTACTGCGTCACGATTCTAGTTTTAAGAATATTAACATGTATATTTCGTTTCTCAGAGGGCTACTTAGCCCTAGGGACTTTCTCCATAAATTAAGATTACAATTAGAAGAAAAACATAAATCACTCCTTCAAATCATCAGAAGTTATTAAATCACAACTTCTAAATTCTCTAACGTACAAAAGTAATTTTTTCCTTTCTATTTTTGTCAATTTACTTCCAGTGCAGAAGGAAACACTCTCAAAATAACTAGAATTTTGCTGAGTACGTATTCGCATGCGTCAGTGATGACTATAATGTTTTCGTACAAAAATATTAAGGGAGTCCCGTCTCAGTAGGGGGCTCGTCTTAGTCAACTTTTCCCTATGATCTTTTAATACCTTTATTTCATATCGAATTCCAACCGATTCATGCTCACATTAATCTAAATTTCCCATATAAGTTATTTTTTGTTCGTCAGTCTCATTCAATTCTATTCACTCATCAGTTTCAACAATATGGAATGGCAGACTAGAAGCACTGCGCATAACTGATATTTCAACATGTTGCCGAATATGGTAACTCACCATGGAATACGCAAAATTCATTTTTACAAATTTCCATGAATTTCCGGAAATTTATGAAAAATTTTGGTAATTTATGGTAATTTTACAGGTATATATGGTAAGTTTCCATAAATAACCGCAAAATTCTATTATCTGCAACCGCAATTTCCTCTCAGTTTTTACCGTGAGTGGGCTGATAATCATAAAATGCAAGCTCATAGATGCATAATCTTCATTATTCATCTCTGACGTCACTTTTCAGTCCCTAGGGAGTAAAAAGTACTTTTTACTCTCTAGGGAATAGAAAGTAGAGCTTCATAGACCCGCTTCATAGGCGTCGAAAAGGGCTGAAATCATGCATGTGTCATAATAGTTATTTTTGCAACACCCACCTCTAAAGTTGACGTTTGCATGCATGTAGATGGTGCCTAAAGTTCCTTATTTGAGCCGACTGTGCGTGAAACAATTTTCGCGCATGCGCAGTTTGAAGATGGCTTACTTTACACACTGGTGGAAAATCTGCGCATGCGCACATTCTAAATGAGGTACTTTAGACACTGGCAAAGATAACTTAAACACTGGTGTCGGTATCTTCTTGAGATAATTTTACATTCAACTTGAACAAATGTTTTAATGATTGAAGTTTTGTTTTGAGGGTTTCGTAGCCCCCCCCCCCCTCCCGGGGGGCAAAAAGCATAAACGCCAAAATTTTTTCTCAATAATTTTTTTCCAAACAAATTTTTTCAACAAATTTTCTTTTCAAAATTTATTTTCACAAAATTTTTTTTTCAAAAATTTTTTTTTCTCAAAATTTTTTTTTTCACCAAATTTTTTGTTTCAAAAATTTTTTTTCACTAAATTTTTTTGCACGACATTTTTTTTAGAACATTTTGTTTCGAAAATTTTTTTTTTCAAAATTTTTTTAATTCCTTCACTCCACCCTATGCAATATAAAATTAGTATTTTTCGTTACCACCTCCAAACAACTTTTTCGGACGGGCGTTGCAAAAAATAGCGTGTGATACACGTGCGCCTAGGTGATTAGTAACTCGTGTGATTGCATCATTCGCCTGCGGTTCGAAGCACTCGTCTATGTTTTCGCACTTGCTTCGCTCGTGCGCTAACCATCGACTCATGCTTCGAGCCTCCGGCTTATGCTGCAAAATTCACACTCGCACACAATCACCTATTTTACGCACTTGTATCACAAATAACTATTGTAATACAAGTGCGTGAATTTTCCGAACAAAATCTCTCATCAGGTCCTTTTAGAGAAAGCTTTCTCACTTGGAATAGCTGCAACGTCGACCTAATCTAATTTTTTTTTTCATAATTTTCATAATTTTGAACAGAGTATATACCTGCAGCAGTGGATACTTACAACTCAATGTAATGATTTTTGCTTGGAATTTTTCGCGTTAGCCTCCTTCTAACCACCATAAATTTGTTATGGCGTCAGAAAATTTTTTGTCTCTGGGAATTTTCGAGGCTGGAATAACCGATTTTTGGTGACTTTCGATCCACCAAATGAGCGCATATTTTAATTCCCTTTTCGTCGGCCCTTTATCTGCCATTTTCTTTAAGTACGTTTAATTCAGTTCAATTGCACGTTTAAGCAGCACATGGGAGAAAATGAGAGAAAATTGCGAAAGTATCGGACATGAAGTGGCATTAACACATGTTACAATGTCATGATCTGAGAAGCTATGGTCTTGCCACAAGCAACTGAAAAAAATCTGCTACGAAAATATCGCAGGGTGTTCAAAAAGAAATGCTATAACTCCGATAATTTTTTCTTATCCGAGAAAGTCATTAGGATAAATTGTTAGAGTTTTAAAATACTATGAATAACTGTACATAGAATTTTCGAATTTTGAAAAAAATGATCTCCAAAATTTTCAAAATGCTCTAACTTTTCAAATTTTGATCCAAATTAGCTGGTTAACGAACTTGTTCTTCCTTCTTAGGCCCTAAAAAAGTGTCAGCTTCGTAAAAATCGTTTTTTCTGACTCAAGGGGTCTCAAAACGTGAAATTTGATTAAAACCGACCGAGTCAAATTTTACATAAAACCAATACCTTCTCATTAGAATGAGAATGTGAAAATGAACCATTCAAATGGCCCGTGATCCGTACAACGACCTCCATTTTTAAAAGGACGTCAAGCGGGAACTTTTTAAAGCATTTTTAACACTGTATGTGCGAATTGGAAAAAAAAGCTCAAAAAAAGGTTCTTTCGCGATACTTCCGACTGCTCAAAAATCGTCTATTGTACGTTGCCAAAATATACCCTGAGAATCTACAAACAAAATTGGACGTCGCAATGTATATTTCGAATGGCACAACGCATTTGGGCGTGATGAATTTCTTTATTAAAATTGTTCAACGATGTGAATGCATTATTCAGCAAGAATGTGAGTGTGTTGGTACACATTAGGCAGCAGTGGAAGCAATTATGAGCGACGAAGTGTTTGATGCGATCGGTTATAATGAGGTTCAAAATACACACTATTTTTTGAGGCAATGTCATTTGACAGGTAATATGTCAGTAGCTCCTATAGAAAATCTCAAAACGATCTGTTTTCATATGTCGATAGACGGTGTAATGTAGGTTGGTATGTCAATAAATGATAAGAAATTAGAATAAAATCGTGTTTAACTTGATTATTTATTTTTTTCTCCCGAAAGCCCACTATTTTATTCGTTGATTATTCTGAAGAGGGCTTTAAAAATTTTTGTAATTGATATATTTTATATAGCAATTGAGTTTTTATCGATATCGATCCGAGCTTCCTCCAAGCTCCCTTCGTACTCTATTTTCTCTTCTACGTGCACTCCCTCTCCTCAGACTCGTGTAATGCGCGATATTTCGTCACAGAAGTTGAATGAGCATTTATCAGTCACTCAACTGCTAGTGGAGTGTATTGAGGTTCAAATAACAACAGGCAAATTTTACTTGCAAAGGAAAGAGTTTATTCTTTGGCATAAAAAACCTCCACTTGAAGAGTGAAGGAAAAAGCCAAGAATCAAATAGTTTTCACAAAGGTTAATCAGGAATTACAGACCTTATAAGAGAATATACAACTACAAGGATGACCACCAGCCCGTCACACTTTGATCCACACAATTGACAAACAGCCAGAATCCAACACGAGACAAATTGTAGATCATTTTTGGTTGAAAAATTTTTTCCCATTCATTTTTTTTCGTCTCTTGTGTGTTTTTTCCAAAAATTCAATTTTTTATTTTTTATTTCATAGCTTGTGTCGTTTGTCCAAATGCCACATGCCCACATACTTGGTGGATAAGTGGAATCATTTGTGAGGTAGGTATCTGTCAAATAATCTGCGAATTGAATTACTCGTGCATCTGTGGGTTTGACAGCTATTAAATCGAAAACAAAACAGTTGAACACCTCTTTTTCAGCCAAAAACACAAGGCCGAAGTAAGCGCGTAACCACTGACCTATTTCAGATTTCGAGTTTTGTACTCTCTGATTAGGCCCAACTCCTGTATTTTTTTCATCCAGGACTGAGTTAGATGAAAACGACAGCCAAGTATAGTGACGTCAAGCCATGTGGATCGTATCGCGTTATGTATCGCTATTTCAAAATATACAACAAAATTTGTTGGTTTCAAAACTAAACCTCTGTCAGTGCACATTTTGCAGAGAGCAGCAAAACATTTTTGATACGTGGACGTTTTTTTATTTGTGAACAAACAGTAAACGAGTGGAACATAATGTCCATTAAAGTAGCTGTGCAGTGTATAATGTTGAGTGTAGAATTTAACACAATAATTGAGTGTACCATCAATGTACAAATACTTCGAAAGAGTCAATAATTCTCAATTTTGCTCAGTTGTGAAAATTACAAAATTATCAGTCTCATTATTTAAAGTTACAAAACTCTCACTAAATTTTGTTCTCGAGTCCAAATGCCGAGTTATGCGATGCGTTTCCTTAAAATCTGTAGGGAGGCTTGCAATTAATCGACGTCTAGTTCTATAAGCAGATAATTTAATACTTTTCATATCTCCTATTCTAAGTCTTTATGATTTCACTGTTCAACAAAATGTGACTTATGTACTCATGGAATGAGATATCTCATTTCCAGAGTAGTTTTTTTAGAAATCAAAAATCATGAGATAAAATGTTGTAAAGAATTGTTTCAATGGAAAGCAATATATGATTTCGATTAATTTTTAATGCTGAAACCAACGGTGGGCTTGTTTTTCCGATATCATGTACGGTTTCCGAGATGATCTAGAAAAACTGAGAAAAAGGCAATAAAAAGTTGTTTCGCAGAAAACTGCATATCTGGCTAAAACATTGTTTTCTAGTGTTCCTGGTGTTATTCTCTTCGTTTTTCAATGCCAAAGAAATAAAGTTGTCTCTTTCTACAGAGTTGCCGGTTTGACGGCTTTTACGTACTTGAAGCAAATCATTGTACTTTGTCTAGTATTTTATTGCATCACAATCTTCAATATCTGAAAAATATCTCGGAAACCTGACATGCTGGAGAGAAATGGAGGCCAGATTCGGATTTAACACAAAAAACTCCTCTGGAAATGACATATCTCATTCCATGAGCACATAGGTCACATTTTGTTGACCAGTGTTAAATATAGATAGAAGATCGTGCATGAAATTGTGTTATTTAAAATATAAACATGTAACATAACGCTGGTACAGAATTGTTACAGAACGATAACAGAACACATTCACATCGTAACACTGCCATATATGTGTCACACTACTATTACGCAGAGCCAGGATTTTCAAGAGAAAAAAATTCTGAAATTCCTTTCAAACAATCAAATTCAATTGAGAATTCCTTCGAATACCCCAAAATCATTCCAAATCACTATAAATGAATATCTTCAAATACCTGAAAAAATTTATTAAACTCTATGAAGCAACTCTGTTTTCCTGCATAAATTTCTTGAAATTTGATAAAGAATTATACATACATATATCAAGTCTTTCCTGCTTCAAATATTGGAATTAGAATAGAGGGTTGCGCCGACAGGCTTTTGACCGGCGGCGGCGATTTGAGCAATTTTGGTCGCCGCCTTCTTTGCTTCTCGGCGGCGCGGCGGCGGGGCGGCACACAGTGAGCAAAAAATGACTTTTTTTGTTCAAAAGAACCTACAGCCCACAAATATTGACCGAATTGGGCAACAAAAATTTAAAGAAAAAAAACTGATAAGATTTCTAAGAGAGTTGTCTAGCCTGATTTTTAAACTAGGCTTTATTTTTCTTATAAATAAACAAATATGACAAAAAAATGGCCATTTTTTTATTCATACGATAAACAAATCAATTTTTTATAAAAGAATTATTTTTTGGAAGAATGTTTTCTACGATTATCGATAATTTTACGTTTGTTTTAAGTTCTATTGCAAGAAATTTACATAAAAACAGTATAATGATGAAAAAATTTCTTAAGATTATTATTGATGATTTTATAAACAAATTTAATAAACAACTGCATCAATCAGGCATTTTTCTTTAGAAACATTCGTTTTTCTCGCTGTCAATTTTTTTCATTAGAAGCTTTAGGATAATTTAAGCAAAATTCATGATTTCATGATTGATCTTGTGATTACTTTGAACAAATATAATAAACAAATGCATTATTCGGGTATTTGTCGGCAGAAAAATTTGTTTTTTTTTCTATTCCAGTCCTTTCAGTTGGAAACTTCGGTGACAATTTCAGCAACACTCATGACAAGTTTATAAATTTAATGATAATTCCAGCAAAATTCATAATTTTTTGATCAATTTAATGATTCTTTTGCACACATTTAATGAAAACAAATGCATTTTTGGAGCATCTGTCGAGGGAAAAATTCTTTATTTTTTAATGTCAGACTTTTTAATTGGGATATTCATAATAAATTCAGCAACATTCATGACGAGATGATAAATTTTATGATTTTTCAAAACAAATTTAAGAAACAAATGCATTATTCGGGCATCCGTCAATGGAAAATATTTTTTTTGTTAGTCTTTTTAATTGGGAACTTAGTGATAATTTGATTAACGCTCATACTTAGTTGATGAATTCTATGACGTTTTAAACGAATATATTAAACATATGCATGATTTTGGTATTTGTCAACGAACAAGTTTTCTTTAAATCTCAGTCCTTCCAGTTTGAGTTTCTCAGAATTTTTCCGTAGACAGATGCCCCAGAAAATTTTTTGTTATTAAATTTGTTTTATAAAATCATGAGATTAATCGTCAAATTATGAATTTTGCTAGAATGATCATAAAGTTCGTAACCAAAAAAATTAACATCGAAAAAAAACGAATTTCTCTGTCAAAAAATGCCTGATTAATGCACTTGTATATTGAATTTGTTTATCATATTAACAACAATAATCTTAAAAAGAAATGTCTTTATAATTATGTTGTTTTTATCTCAATTTTTTTGAAATAAAACTTTTAAAAAAACGTAAAATTATGGATAATCGTAGGAAACATTCTTTCAACAAATAATTTGTTGAAAATAAATTTTTCTGTTCATTATATAATGTTGGAACGTCTAGCTCGTTATTGACGAGCATTGGGAACGTCAAATAGAAGAAATGGTAATTTTTTCGTCATATTTTTTTATTTAGAAAAAATCGAGAGCCTAATTTGAAAAGCAGAAAATATAAAAATAAGAAGGAAAAAAAGATCAATTTCCAGCATAAGATATCTATTTGAATCCGGTACCATGTAAACTTAAGATTAAGTCGGCGCGCCGAATTAGAACCAGCGGCGTGGCGGTGCGGTTTTGAAGCAAGTGGGCTGGCGGCGGCGTGGCGTGGCGCGGCAGCGCAGCCTTCTAATTTAGAATAACTGAAATGATTGAATATCAAATAATAGGTTTTAGTGAAAAATATAAAAACATTTCACGTACACAGTTCTTAAATTTTGAGGTTTAAAAATGTTCTGAAATTTATTAGATCTGAGGCAGTCCTATCCGACTACTGAGAAAAGTAGTTGTCGCTTACAAGTTCCACTTTACGGGTGAACTAATCCGTCGGGCGGCGCGTCGATCGTCCTGTTCCAGAAAAGCATTGGTCTTAAGGAGAAGTCAATAATTAATATTAGATAAAAACATTCCCGATCATTTCAGTTTGCAAAATTAAGACCAACAACTCTTTGATGGGTAATTGATATTTGAAAAATAGAAAAGTCATTGAAATCTAAAAGGATTATTGAAAAAACATTCTTTTAGAAGTGCTATATATATCGCAGTATTCTCAAAATTTCATATAATGCAAGCAACATTTAAAAACGTTAAACAATTTATATTCGTAATATTTTGATTTATTCTAATGGCAATTTAATATAAAATTATTAAAATTATAACTTCACATATGTTTGTTAATAACAATGGGTATTTAACATGTGGAAGTAAGTATGTGTTTCTTGATGAAATGTTTGATAGGTACTATATATTAAGAATAACATTTATTAATAACAAATATACATTAATTTTATAATAAATTGTAAGTCAGAACCCAATTGACAGAATAAAAATCTTAAGAGAAAACGAAATATTATAATAAAAAGTGTAACAAGAAAAAATTATAATATAAAAATATTATAGAAACATGAATAATGAAATTAGCAAATAAAATAGTATTTTCATATTTTTTTAGTATAATAAATGAGGAATTGAAAAATTCTAAATTTTAATAATCCAATTTTTAAGAACGTGAAATTTTTTTTTGGCTAAATATAACAAGCCAATTAAAATTTTTGTGTAGAAATATTTCTATAATTCAAACACATACTTATTGTATCATATTTTGTTATCAAGGAATAAAATAAACTTTCTTTTACAAAATATACGTAGAAAAAGAGGGGTGGGGGGAATTATTGAACCAAACGAATAAGTAAATATTCGCAAAATCAACAAATTCAGTATATTTTTCTAAAATGCACAACTAAATAACATACAATATTAGTACTATCATACATAATAATTTTTAGTGAAGATGCATAAGTGACACCTTCAAGCCACACAGATATTATTACGTTGTTACTTTACAAAACTTACAAGTTAATAGGGTCAGGTAAGGAACTTAAGGTAATCCAAATTGGCTTCAACTATAAGGTTTTGAATGTATTCGGAAAGAAGCTTGGCTCCCTTCTTCTTCAATTGACTAGCTTTTTTAATTTCAATCTTTTCTACTTTAATAAATTCACGCATTCTAATTTGCAAATAAGATTGAATTATTTACGCTAAAATTTCGAGAGCATGATTCTCGTGCTCTTTGCATGGAAACTGAATTTTAGTCGCAGATGCAGTGAAGTCATTGAGAATTCATTCAAAAGTATTACGGAAATTGCAATGCTTCTCGAACAGATTTTCAATACTGAGGATTAGTTCATACATAATACCGAAAATTTCCGGTGAATATGTACATTACCGGAAATTCAAGGTACTTATACAAAGCTTTTTGGAAAAAATCTTAAGATTTCCGGAAAATGCTAAATTTCAAAAATTTTCGGAAATTTATGAAAAGTTGCTAAATTATCGGAAATTTCAGGTCTCCAAAGCTTTTTGGAAATGTTCCAAAAATTTTCAGAAAGGACCAAACACCAAATGTATAGAAAAAAGCCTTATGATGAAAAATTCTGCAAACATTTTTTTCTTGTATTTTCGAACCTGCAAACTAAAAATTCGAAACAAAAATGTCAGAAAGATGGACAGTTTTTAGACAAACACATGTCCAAAGTTTCGAGTTTTACATGTATTTTAATGGAAAAATGCTTATTTTAGCAAAATGTTTTTTTTCCTCAAAAACGCTATGATAGATTTGACTAAAACTTTTATATTTTAACGATCAGGCGTACCGAATCCAAAGATTCATACTCACGAACTAGAAAGATTAACGATTCTTTGGGTATACAGCATGTTTTTGGGGGTGTTTTTGTACTCTAAACATGCACGTAACATATATGTAAATCATCATTTCTTAGTAACTAAAATCAATAGAGATTTTTATTCAACTGCTACGGTGTGAAACGACTTTCCAATAAGTGGAGTAAGCGTAGGGGAGAGTGGGGTATGGTGTCCGTGTGGGACATGGTGTCAATTACCAAAAACGCTTATACGTTTATTGATTTCCATATTATTTTTTTGCATAAAATGTCTTTCTTTGTTTGGAAAAATAGTGATGTCATGAAATTTTCGTTTTAAAATAAGTGTCAGAAGAGTGATTATGAAGAAAACAGTTTTTGCAGAAACAGATGGAAAAGTCTTTGGTGGAAATTAAGCAGTTACATCATATTTTGAAATACTTGAAGCATGAAAATTTGAGATTCTAATAGGTGAAGTATTTCTTCAAACGTCTGGTATCATGAATTTTTTTTATAAACGTTCTAAATGTACTAAAATAATAAAATCTTGAAACATGACATACGGGGCATGCTGTCCCTAAAGCTTTGTGAAGATGGTAACAGTGCTTTATAACAGGTCGGTAATTTGATCGATAATGTCGAAAAACACAGAATTTATTCAAGTCTGCTCTGTCTAATTAAATTCAAAGTTTTTGAACATAAAGTTATACAGAAAATGAAAATCGACACGTGATTTGGAGTTATGTTCAATAATAATACGGTAAGTACCAAGTTTACGGTAAATTATACATTGAAATGGACTATCATATGAAATTCGTGATTATAACCTACAAATATAAAAATTGTCGTTATACAGGTTATAAATGTATTTAAATTCCTAATTATAATTTTCTATTAAAATATACTTGAAAGGACTCTCTTTACTTAACCTCTCAATTTCATGTTTCATTCCTTTGAAAGAGACCAGCATGTAAACTTTGAGGTTATAACCCAAAAAGATTGAAACTTATTGTTATGAAGTTTTCTTCATTCTTGCTTATAAATTCCCATTTCAAACACACTTCAAGCAATTCTCTTCATTTATCAGGGTCGTCCTGATTACATGGGTTAAACAATAACTCAATAAATAGGATTTCGAATATTATTATTCAATTTCTGTTTTGAAATTTCGCGCCTTTGGTACCTTTCGGTAAACAAGATATCTGTAAAGGCAAATGCAGATCTTTACACGGGGAATATAATCTTCAAGGAGTAAAAAGGTATAACTAGGTTTTGCGACATACTTTACTTTGATTGATAAGAAAACATTTATTTAGTGTTGACCATGTCTCGAGTAATTTTTTTTTTTGTTACATCATGCTTCCAAGAATTATTATATTGTACGCTTTTTATTCTACAACGTTCATATTTATTTTTAAACCGGGACTAATATGATGGACACCATGCCCCATGGTATGGGGTATGCTGTCCCAAATGCAAGACCAACGAATTAATTAAATATCAAATAATGACGTAGTTAAAAAACGAATTTAGGTAACGAAATATGCAACCTGATAATGTGAGCTTCTCACCAAATAATATAAAAATCAAAATCACATTTCAATTATAGTTGAAGGGACATTTCCTTCAAAGCCTGACACCATACCCCACTCTCCCCTACATAGCAAGAATATGTTTTGACCTAATTTTAGGGGATGTTTTACCATCCCTTAAACAATGAGTCTGAACTTCCCAACGCATTGATCAATAACGAAAAATAATTTTATTTTTAAATGCATGAAAGCTGCTATTTTATGACACACATAAAGTCTCAACCCTTCAGCAAATGTAGAACTCACCCCAGCCAACCCCGAATATTTTAGAAGTTCAATAAAATCACCATAATTTCAAAGTACGCCAGGATTTTTCTGGAAATGTTTCCAGTTGATGCCAAAGGGGCAAAAAAATGTTTCAAAACCTCAGCACATACAGAACTCACCCCACTCACCCCTAAATATTTTTAAAATTCAATACAATCACCCTAACCCCAAAGTACGCCAGGTTTTTCCTGGAAATGTTTTCAGTTGATGCCAAAGGGGCAAAAAAATGCTACGACCCCTCCGAACTTGTAGAACTCACCCCAGTCACCCCTTAATATTCTTATAATTCAATATAAACAGCCCAATCCAAAAAAAGCCAGGATTGTGATGATAATTTTTTCAATGGATGCGAACGGATCACACAAAGTCTCAATATCTCAGTGCATGTGGAACTCATCCAAGTCTAGATATTTTCGAATATTTGAAAAATTCAATAAATTCATAGAAGTAAGAAGAAAGTACAGTTTACAGATACGCACTTATCAAAGTTCCAATTTTTACATGTATGTTAATGGAAAATGATCATTTTAGTCAAATGTCTTTTTGTTAAAACCTCGATTTTTGGCTAAAACTTTTATATTTTGACGATCAGACTTACCAAAACGGAAGATTCATATCCAAGAACTAGAAAGATTACCGATTTTATTGGTATACAGCTTGTTTTTGGGGATGTTTTCGTACCTGGAATATCCAAGTATGGAAATCATCATTTTTAAGTAACTAAAATCAATAGAGATTTTTAATCAACTACTACGGTTTGTACATGTCTTAATAATGTAAATCTCTCAGTTTTCTGATTAATCTGTGAGGATATAGGAAATCATATTAAAATAAGTAGAGATTTTTTAGACGTAAGGGATACATCTTCAAATATGTTTTGTATTAAGGATCAGGTGAACAAAATAAAATTTTCAGAAAGATCCTGGTGTACTTCGAAATTATGGCGATTTTATTCAACTTTTAAAATATTCGGGGGTGGCTGGGGTGAGTTCTACATGTGCTGAAGGGTTAAGACTTCATGTGTGCCCCTTTGGCATGAATTGAAATTATTATCAGCAAAAACTGGGCGGATTTCTGAATTAGGTTGGTTTTGTTGAATTTTAAAAATATTTAGGGATAGCTTGGGTGAGTTTTATATCTGATGAGGGGTTGAAAGTGCTTCAAGAAAATTTCAGGGTTTTACGCGACTATTTTCTGTCATAAAATAGCAGCTTTCATGCATTTAAAAATAAAATTATTTTCTGTTATTGATTAATGCGTTAGGAACTTCAGACTCATTGCTTAAGGGATGGTTAAACATCCCCTAAAATTAGGTCAAAACATATTCTTGCTATGTACGCTTACTCCACTTATTGGAAAGTCGTTTCATAGCATAGCAGTTGAATAAAAATCTCTATTGATTTTAGTTACTAAGTTGGTGATTTACATATGTTACTTGGATGTTTAGGGTACGAAAACATCCCCAAAAACATGCTGTATACCCAAAGAATCGTTAATCTTTCTACTTCGTGGGTATGAATCTTTTGATTCGGTACGCCTGATCGTCAAAATATAAAAGTTTTAGTCAAATCTATCATAGCGTTTTTGAGGAAAAAAAAACATTTTGCTAAAATAAGCATTTTTCCATTAAAATACATGTAAAAATCGAAACTTTGGACAAGTGTTTGTCTAAAAACTGTCCATCTTCCTGACATTTTTCTTTCGAATTTTCAGTTCGCAGGTTCGAAAATACAAGAAAAAATCTCTTTCAGACTTTTTATCATAAGGCTTTTTTCTGTACATTTGGTGCGGGGTCCTTTATGGAAAATTTCTAAATTTCCGGTAATTTATGGAAAATTGCTAAATTACCGGAAATTTCAGTTGGCCAAAGCTTCTTGGAAAAAATTTTAAAATTTCCAAAATTTCCGGGAATATATGGAAAATTGCTAAATTTCCCAAATTTCCGGAAACATATGGAATATTTATAAATTTCCGGAAATTTCAGGTATCCAAAAATTTCTGAAATTTTCGGTAATTTATCGGTAATTGATGGTAATTTATCAGTTATTTATGGTAACTTATCACATCGACTTTGTCCAATCACTATTCACTACTCACAATCAGTAGTGTGGTTTTTATGTGGGTACTGACGTTACAACTAGCCTCCACCATACTCGCAAAATAAATTTCGCGCATAGAGTTCGTGGTTGGGTGTACAATCTAACAATAAATAATAAAAACAATAAAATAGCCTCGGAATGAAATGAAACTTTGATTGACCAAATTAATACACACGGTAAATTTAAAAGTCGAGTTACAGGTGATGATTGGAGACTGGGTGTATGGAATGCTAGAACAGTGAATGATCTAAATATAAGAGAATTACAAGAAACTATGAATGTAAGGAAGCTAGATATATTATGTGTACTCGAAACAAAGAGAAAGAGTTGCAAAAATAGAAACATAGAAAATGGGGTATTAAAAGGCGGGTTTGAAATATGGTTAGGAGTAGATAGTGAGTCACACGGTAGTCAAGGGGTCAGTTTGATTATGAATGAAAAAACGAGACAGCATCTCAGAGATCATGATTTTGTATCTCTCAGATTGTTGTGGGCTAGAATGAATGTAGGAGTCGGGAAAATTTTTTATCGCAGAGTGCTACGCACCAGTTGGCAGTGATCCAAAACAAGTCAAAGACGCCTTCCGGGACACTTTAAATGATACAATAAGTACTTGCGATCAAGGTGAAAGAATAATTCTGCTAGGAAATATAAACGGATGGGTCGGCGTCCAATGTCAGAGTGTAGATACAGAAAGGGTGCTAGGTAATTTTGAGGATTCAAGAAAAAATTATAACGGGGAAAGATTAGTTGGCCTATGCTTAGAAAAGGGCCTATTTATTACAAATACTTGGTTTAGACACAAAATGATTCACATGTACACATGGCGCAAAGGAAATAGCCACAGTATAATTGACTTCGTTAGTGCGGATGAAAGACTAGGAGATTTAGTAAAAAATTTAAGTCATGAGGTTTCCTGAATGCGATAGTGATTACCCTCTAGTCTACAAAATAAACTTGGGTCAGGAATGGAGAAGAACAAAAGCAGAAAAAAACGAAACAAACACGAATCAAGATTCAAAATTTACAGAAACCGAAAGTGCGAAAAGATTTTCAGAATAAGATAAACGAGCGCACAGATCAGGCAACTTACATGTCACTGCATGATAACAAAAATTTAGAGAACGTATCAAATTTGTTTAGGGATGCCATTGTTAGGAGTGCTGTTGCAGTATGCTGTACTGCGGTTGTAGGAAGAACGTCTGGTGATACATGGTGGAATGATGAAATTCAGGCTGCCCGATAAGAAAAGAAAGAAGAGTACAAGAGAACGTTGAACCTCACAGTTATCAGCAATGAGGAGAGAAATAGGCTTGAAAATGATTCCAGAAACAAAAAGAGAAAAGTCAAACGACCACTCAAGAAAAGTAAAAATGACATAGAACATAATGCATTAGTAGACCCAATTGAGAAAGTCTGTATCACTGAGGTTAGAGATATAATTAGGAACTTAGAAACGGTCAGGCTGCTGATGTGGACAGTAGCTGAAATGCCTGAATACGGTGGCGAGTACATATCCCACAGGTTGTCCGAATTGATATATTCATACATCGAGATGGGAGAAGTTCCAGACGATTGGAGAAAAGCGATTATCGTACCAATATTCGAAAGGAAGAGAGATAAAAGCAACTGCAATAATTACAGAAGTATCAGCTTATTAGGTACCACAAGTCAAATATGCTCAAAAATACTTACTCGCAGGGCAGTGAAAATTACAGAAGGGAAGATATGTCAAGTCGAAAGTGGATCTATGCCAGGAAAGTCATGTACAGATCAAATTTTTAGCTTAAGACAGATCACAGAAAAAAGCTTGAGAGTAGGAAAGAAAGTTTCCTGTGAATTTGTTGACCTAGAAAAAGCATTTGACGAGGTAAATGGAAGCAAACTTAGGGAAGTCCTTGAAGAGTATGGAGTCAATGGATGGCTCCTGAAAGCAATAAAAACAATATATACAGGTAGTGAAGCGCGTGTAAGGGTTAATAGGAAACTGAGTGACTGGTTCGATATTATGCAAGGTGTGAAACAAGGATGCGTGATGCCCTTATGGCTATTTATCACATTTATGGATAAGTGTCTAAGAATCGCCCTCTTCGATACAGAAGGTGCAGATCTCGAAACAGTACCGGTACGTGGCTTAGCATTCGCAGATGATAAGGTTGTTATGGCACAATCGAGCGAAGACTTGCAAAGAATGTTGGACGAACTGAATATAAGCATGAAGAGTATGGGTCTCAGAAGTCACGTAAATAAAACAAAAACCATGGCGTTTTAAGGAAAAGGTGAGAAAACAATGTGCAAAATTGTGCTCAATGATGATAGAATAGAACAAGTTAATAAGTACGCATATCTGGGAAGCCTAGTCACTAATAACGGGAAAATAGATGGGGAGATAAATGGGCGCATAAACGATGGTAAGAAGGTTATGCGTAGAGCAGGGTTCATTATCAGAAGTAAAAACATATCAAAAAATGCTAGAATGACAATACATAATTCTATATTCTTACCGGCTGTACTATACGGTAGCGAGACATGGAACTGTCAAGTTAAAGATAAGAGTAAAATTAACGCGATTAGCATGAAACCTGTGAGTGCAATATACTGGAAAACACTGATGGACAAAGTGAGAAACGAGATAATCCTCAAAGAATGTTAAGATGGTTCGAACATGTTGAAAGAATGAAAGATAAACGACTGACGAAACAAGTGTATGAAGGTAAAGTAAATGGCAGTATGCCCAGAGGCAGTTCGCGGAAAACATGGTTAGAATATGTGAATTACACCTTAATCTGAAGAGACATAAGAAGCCATAGAAACACGAGAGCTTACATGAGAAATGCATGGACCTGAAGGAAGCCAGAGAAGTATGCCAGGACAGAAAGGTGTGGCGACAAATAATTTTTGGAAAGAGTGTCAGTAGAGTGAATGACGCCTGAAAAAAAGACCGTGGATACTAATGGCCCCGAGTGGGGAACCTCACATTGTGAGGCTCTTCACTTGGGGTGATCGCTAGAGAGATTGATCAGCAACCTGGTTTGGAACAGTGTTGCGGAACGAACGTGTTATTTAAATGAATAACACGAAAATTCTCACCGAGCGAGTCACGCCTACCCCGGAAGGATATGGCTTATGAAAATGAGGAAACTCATTTTTCTCTCAGGCTTACTATGGTTGCAGCCCAATATGTCGAAGGCATTTTTGGTTAGAGTTGGATTTTTTGTTTGTTTGAATATTATGCACGGGGTTATCCCAGTATATATTATCAGTCACGGACGCATTATTATAATGCAATCAAGTGATCTGATAAGAGCGTGTGCCTTGACATATTGGGCAAAGTCTGCTTTTTACCCCATAATTCACGGACTGGGTTGCAGTCAAGTGCATGATGGAGGGACCTACAGCTTAAGGTGGGTTCCGAACCACCAGAACCTCGGTAAAGGTACATAGAAAAATTGCAAGAGGTACCGGCTCAGGGGTCGAACCCCGGACCTCTGAGGTGAAGTGCGAGCGTCTAACCAACTGAGCCACCGAGGCTTATTATATTTTTTTTTCATACTTTTTCTCGGGTGAACCCGGTTTTTCGTCATAGCCACGGACTAAGCCAAGTGACTGATGAGATCAGGATTTTATAAGTTATTTCAATACGTTGTTTGAAATCATTTACGATGATGTTGTAGGTACAAAATTAGAAGCATGATGTAGTTTGCAGTTTGGCTTTGCCGCTGTTATCCTTACACAGCGGCCGTGAGTGTTGAAGGTGACACCAGTCGCCTCTGGATGCTTTCTTAGAGCTACCATGTATCATGCCATAGGTTCTTAGTCACTTGCTTCCTGATGGTCTAGGAAGTTTCTTACAATGCGACATGTGTTTAATAAAACCGCCATTTGAGCTGCCGCCAGTACCCTGCTGATTCCTAAATGTTCAAGATGTTCAGTGCATCTTGCGTGCACATTGCCTGTAGCCGAAATCACAATAGGATGAATAGATGCATGTTTCACATTCCTCCATATTGCCTTAACTTCATGCCTTAGCTCGCTATACTCATGAATCTTGGTTGTATAGGTTGCCTGCAAATTTCGGTTGAGCGGACAAGCAATGTCGATGATGTAGACTCTTCCACCTTTTTTCTCTCGCATCACGATATCAGGTCGATTGGCTCGGATGTAATGATCCGTCTGGATAGTCACATCCCAATATAAGATGTAATCTTCATTTTCTAAAACGGACATTGGAATCTATCTATAGAAAGGCATCCATTCTGTTAAGAGTCCTAGGTTTAAGGCAAGTTGTTGATGTACAATGCCCGCTACATCATTATGTCTGTGCGTATATTCTCTTCGAGCCATTACGCGACAACCATCAATAATGTGGTCGATGGATTCGTTGATATCTCCACAAAATCGGCACCGGTTAACCACGTCTTGATGTAACACGTGTTTGCGATAATTCCTCATGCTGACAACTCTATCCTGAATCGCAATGACGAATCCTTCCGTTTCTGGATACAGGAGTCCCTTTCTCAGCCAAATATTGGATGCCACCGAGGCTTATTATTATTATTATTATTATTATACCATTAAGTCATTTCCCTTTCGAGGTAAGCGTGACTTGCTTGGTTGGAAAATAGTAAATAGGTATATAGGTATATCATGGGTAGGTATATAGGTATAAGGCAGATAGGTATATAGGTGCTAGGTATAGATATTTTAGATTGATCTGTAATTCTCGTGTTATTTATTTAAATGACACGTTCATTCCGCAACCCTGCTCCGACCCAGGTTGCTGATCAATCCCTATAGCGATCACCCCAAGTAAGGAGCCTTACAAAATTGTTATGTATGGCTCCCTACTTGGGCCCACTAGTATCCAAGGTCTTTTTTTCAGGCGACATTCACTCTATTGTCACCCTGTTTACAAACTTTTTGTCGTCACACTTTTCTGTCCTGGCATACTACTCTATCTTCCTTCACGTCCATGCATTTTTTAATGCAAGCTCTTGTGTTTCTCTGGCTCCTTATGTCTCTTCGGATTAATGTCTCATTTACAGATTCTAACGATTCTTTCGGCGGTCTAACTCTGGGCATTCTGCCATTTAATTCACCTTCATACACTTGTTTGGTCAGTCGTTCATCTTTCATTCTTTCAAGATGTCCGAACCATCTTAACTGATTTCTTTCCCATATGTCAACTACTGTCTCTCCTGTACCGCATTCTTTAAGTAGTGTCTCGTTTCGGACTTTGTCCATCAGCGTTTTCAGGCGTTTTATGCGCAGAGTTTTCATGCCGATCGCGTTAATTTTACTCCTGTCCTTTTCTTGACAGGTCCATGTCTTTGCTACCGTATACTACAGTCGGTAGGAAAATAGAAGTATGTATGGACATTTTAGCTTTTTTTGATATGTAATAATAATAATATAAGTAGTACTAGGTTTATATAAAATGCAATATACCACATATAGTATATACTATAAGTAGTACTATGAACTTATATGCGGTAGATTACTTCGTCGGAAAAAACTGGGACTATCGTTGTGGGGGTTAAGGTGTATGCTTTGGACACACTCCGTCGGCCTGCGGGTTCGATTCCCGCCTCGCACTCTTTCCCAGTAAATTTGTCTATTAATTTCTGTTCTTACCTTATGCTGCTTTTCACAATGAAAAAAAAAGATAATGTTATTTTTTCCAATCAAAACAAAAACCAAGCAACCTATCAAAAATTGATAATTAAAAAATTTGCAGATATTTTTTGAGTGCACAATTTTTTTTGTATTCATCTTTGTTTGTAGCTTGTGTTGTTATTTTTTTAAGAATAAAACAATAACTACACATCTTATCAAATAGTGATTTATAACAAATTTGTAGATCTTTTCAGGATGAACTTTTTTTATTTCTTAATTTTTCTTTCGCATCTTGCGTTGTTTTACCAAAAATTTAATTTGTTAATTTTTCATGTAATTTTTCACAATTGGGAATAAAAAAAATCAAGCAACGATCAAAAACAACTTTGTAGCTCTATTTTGGCTGAACAACTTTTGTTTATTTTATTTATTTTTTTTTTTTTTTGTAGCTTGTGTCGTTCGTTCAAAATTTATTTTTTTATTTTTAATATTGTTATTTAACGAATAAAATAAAAACTACCTATCTTCTTTGAATGCATAATTTTTGTCTCTTTTTCTTCTTTCGTATCTTCCATACTTTCACCGCAAAATGAAATATTCTATTTCTTATTACTTTTTGTGCAATCAAAATTTGAATTTTTAATTTTTCAAGAAAATTCAAAAGGTTTTTATTTTAATTTCCAAATATTAAAAAAAATGGTCTCAAAGTTGTTGGAAATGCTCAGTCTTTGAATTTTTATCCAAACTAGCTGGCTAACAAACTTAACCTTCAGTTTCCGACACTGAAAAAGTGTACCAAAGGACAATATAATAGATTAATTCTTTCAAAAATCATCGTGCTCAAATTTTACACAAATCTAATACCTTCTCTGATGAGAATGTGATATGATAATTGAATTGAATATTTTATAAAGCTCAACAGTGAAAGGTTATCATTGTTCTCTTGTACAAAAATCATATAATATGAACAGTGAAAATGGTGGTTATAACTTTGATTTGCGGCGTGGGATACAAAGACTTGTATCGTACTACAAGAATACTCTTATAAGGGAGTAAATAGGTCGACCTCTACTTGCGTCTTATTTACCACGTAGTTCAGATTAGCAAACATATTATATAGCGGTGATCGGTACGCGAAACTGGAAGAGAAAGATATCGGATCTTCACTTCTGGTATTGTATTCTGGCTCAGAGTATGGAATTATTTCAAATATTTCTAGAGAGGGAATCATACCGCGAATCATTTTGAAAAGGAATACTATAGATATGTATGTGCGTCTTTTCTCCAATGACCAAAAGTTAAATCTTCTTCTTCGTTCTGCTTCTAATGTGTCCCCTAAGGGTTTACATTTTTCTTGTATCTCTTCCCTATTCCTTTACACACACCCCCACGCACTTTGTTGGTGGTGGGAGGGGGACCTACAGTTTAAGGTGGGTTCCGAACCACCAAGAGCAACGGCCTTAAGTACTTAGAGAACATTTTTCTCTAGAGGTACCGGTCCCACGACTCTCCGGAGATAAACAACTCCCTTGCTAGGCAAGTGTTCACCGCATGGACCACCGAGGCTCTTCCAGAGTGCGAGGCGGGAATTGAACCCGCAAGCCGACGGAGTGGGTCCAAAGCCTATGCCTTAACCCCCACGACCATCGTCCCACTTAATTCTTCTTCTTATCTCAGCTACATCGCTCCCAGGATCCAGCTCGTGACCTTTTTCTTTGCAATATCAAAATTTGAGTAACCTTTTATCACAGTTTTCTATCGCGTTTGTATATTTGTGGAATTTAGGTGACCATATGATACAACCATACTTAAGCCTTGGTTGTACCAGCGTTTAAAGTAAAGTTTTCCTGGCGCCATCTAAGATGGAGTTTTGCACTCAATTCGTAAATCACATTGGGCTGTATACTTTGCAAAGAAAGGCAACCAAGACTATCAATTTTGAAGAAGGATCTTTAGTGCAAACGTAAAACTTATTGTGGCAGTTTCAGGCACGTTATGGCAGAGAGTTGAGAAGCTGAATCTTGAGCTTCCAATTGGAAATGAGTGAAAGGAGAATCTTTCTCCTCAGCTCTGAATGAAAGGGTTGTTCACTCTCGGGTTGAGACTCGAGTGATCTAAATACTCCTAGATTGATTCTATCACGACTCTCAAATAGAGAGTCCGCAAGCTTTTAGAGAGTTAGCCGATATATAAGAGCATGGCCCTCACAAAGGGGTGGCTGGCTTAACTGCAGTCAGTGGGCCCGGGACCGCGGGGGGCCCACGGCTCACCAGCTACTTTTTTTACAATATGAATCTTTAACCTAATAATCACTTTTGAGTGACTTCACCTTATTTGAACGGAGAAAGTTCAGAAATCAATTCACTATTTCAAATTTAAGTTTCCCGCCTTTGCATAGTTAGTGGTAATTTTAGGTGAGGAGTCATGCATAAATTACGTAACGCCGTTTTCCGACAATTTTG
>CAKNXH010054043.1:0-40802 GCA_932178445.1 Andricus quercusramuli
CAACCAAGAGCTTGTCCGCGTGCTTTGTGAATCTTGTACCATCGTCGGCTTCGAGAATTACATTATGATTCTCAGTAAAGCCCACGATGGTATAAGTTCCAGTGGCTCGTTTGTCGAACTTATTCTGGCGTACGTCCTTGAAAGAATCACTCTGTCTCCGATCTTGGCATTCAGCGGTCGGGATTTCTTATCGTAGCTTAAGTTTGAGCGCTCTTTTGACGATAGCATATTTCGTGCTGCTATCTTTTGAATTTCCGTCAAACGGACTATCAGGTCTCGAAGATAGGATCCATAGGTTTCCAATTTTTCTGCAGGAGGGAACGAACTGGGCATTCGCGCGACATGTCCATAGAGTAATTCAAACGGGGTGAAATTCGTTGATTCATAGACAGAGGTGTGGTATGCAAACATTGCGAAAGGCAACAGCCGGTCCCAGTCGTCGTAGTCATTGGTATTATGTTTGACATAATCTGTCAAAACTACGTGACTGCGTTCTAGTGAGCCGTTAGTCTGTGGACGATACCCCGACGTGGTTAATTGCTTAACCCCGAATATCTTCTCCAGCTTTCGCATAACTTTACTGATAAAGCTTCCTCCGGTCCGTGAGGATGCAGCGGGGAGCTCCATATTGTGCAAACAGATTCTTGGCCACGGCAGGAGACACAGTTTTGGTTTTCAAGTCTGGGATCGGTACTGCGATGCACAGCTTGGAAAAATTGTCCTACATGGTGAGAATGTGTCTATTACCATGAGGGGTGTTCGCTAGTTTGCCAACGGTGTCAAGAGAGACCCTATCGAATACTTCCAAAGGGGTGTCCGTAATAACCATGGGCTCACGTGTACGGGCCCGTATTAGTTTGTTTTTGAGACAACTATTACACTCTCGAATATAATTAGTCACATCTTTTCGCATGCCCGGCCACATATATCGCTCTCGGAGATGCCGGTATGTTTTAGTTACCCCTTTGTGCCCGCTCACAAGATTGTCATGGTATTCAGAAATTAGTTGCTGGTGGGTGGACCATCCTGAAATACGTCGTCTAGCAATTCAGCCGACTTGTTTTGTGATACGTTACCTAAGAAGTCGCTTGAACTGGCCATACGACATGTTCCGTGCTGGTCTCGGGTCAATGCTGCTTTCAGATTTTTAAGGCCTTGTTTAACGACTCTCCAATCAACATATATTTGAATTAATTTCCTCAGATCTTTCGGTCAAAATCCCTTTTTTGGATAACAATTGAATAAGTGTTGTACTTATTGGATGGAGTTACCAATACTTGTCCCTTCTGAGGTCGCTTTTACCACAAGTCTTGCGGGTTCACGCGATCAATGGCAATCAGTAGTTTAAAGATTGGAGTTGTTGGTTCGCAATCTTCTGCAATGAAGTGAGCGTAGTGATCTCGCAATACGTCAATGGCTCGGTCCATTGATGAAGGAAACAAGAAGGGGGCGATCCAACCACTTCCAGCCCGTGAGTGACCGGCGTCTTGGGTTCTTTGGTTTCCTGCTCTGACGAGGGGGGTGGGTGGATCGATGTAAGGCATTTCCATTTGTAAGGATGCTCTAATTGGAGTTGATCTTGGAACTACGTCAAAGGGATTAGCTTTTGATATTACTTCTTCTGTAGCAGGCATGTCCCTAAGATTCCTTCTAGGCAGATTTTTTCTCGCCGTCGCCAGGGGGTCAATAATTTGTTCTTCTTCCGCCGCTAGAGTTGAGCGAGCGGAAGGAGTCGGGGCCATTAGAGGAGACTGAAATAGCGACCGCCTGGGTGGTGGTTGCCCAATGATGGGAGAGTCCGCCATCTCTGGTGTATCCCTAAAGCGTACTGTACTCTTTTGATGTCCTTTCTCCGGTTCGAAGGGTACCCGATCCCTTAGCCCTTCTGAGGGCTCTGATATGGGATCCTTTTGCTCAGCTCTGTTGCGTTGCTGAAGCTGACTCCGGAATGATTCTAAAAACTTAGTTACCCTTTCCGGAAGAGGATCCTCCAGTCCTGTACAAGGATCCATGCTTTCCAAGTGAAGTAACAGGTCCTGATCTTGTTCTCCTTCAGACACTACCGTGATTTCGAATTGGGCCGCATCAGGACGAGCAGGTTGATTTAACCCTTCTTGGTCCCAAAAGTATGACTGATGACTTGTTTTGCTTGTCATGGTCCCCGTCGTCGTTGCTGTCGCTGTCCTCACTGCTGGTGCGGTTTGGGCTAACATCAACGATGCCTCCGAGGGGTTTTTTGGTAAATTCTTCCTCCTGGTTTCTTTGAAAAGTGCTAGTTTCAGGCACACTGGAGGTTCTATCCGTTCGCGTAATTCCAGCGCGTGCTAGCTCGTCAGCTGCTTCGTTACCTACTACCCTCTGGTGGCTAGGTACATGATGCCAAGTCACATTCCTCTTGGTTTCTTTGAAAAGTGCTAGTTTCAGGCACACTGGAGGTTCTATCTATTCGCGTAATTCCAGCGCGTGCTAGCTCGTCAGCTGCTTCGTTACCTACTACCCCCTGATGGCTTGGTACATGATGCCAAGTCACATCTAGATGTGCCAAAGTTTCATGCAGTTCCTTGAACTCGGTTTTGTTGGTAACAGGCTTTCCCTCCACCGTTTTCCACCCGTTGGTCTCCACGTGGGCATCCACTTGGTACTCCGTTTTCGAGCGCTTTTTGGGCAGCGGCGGTTGCAGCTTGGATTTCCGCGGAGTTATTTGTTTGACGACCCTTGGCTGGTTTTGATACGTTCCAGGTGTTCTCTTGACCAAACCAGACTCCCACGCGCCCTTTCGGCTCTCCTTTTTCGTCATGAGCACAAGCGCCGTCTATGTACACCTCAATTGGCTTATTGCACAGGGCAGGGAAATATAGGTTGGGTAGGCAAGGCGGGGCACTTTTAGGTGCTACTTTTTCAGCAGGGTGTACCAGCGTAGGTTCGATGCTAGGGAGCAAGCTATAATCCTTTCATACGCGGTCGCGAACGTAGTCGGCTGGCGATACTGCTTTGAGCCAGCATTAGGGCCTTATAATGCGACGGTGGCTTGTAGGTTTCGCCGGAGTCTTCGACTTCCGAGGTCCCTAGTAACCGTGGTCGGTGCTGAGATATGACTTCCTTGCGCAAGTTAGGCTGTACTTCGGAGGTTTGTGTCCTTTTCTTTAGAATGGGCTTTCTCACCGCAGGCCTTCCCCTTTTCTTGCCTGGTACCGGTATTTGTGTCGTTTGAGCTCTGGTGCTTGTTGATGGTAAGGAGTGAGCCCCTGATTCTGGGCCTATAGGATTACCTTCTTCTTGGGCGGCCTGCACGGTTAGCTGCCCTGACAATTGGATTGTTGTGCTTGCGGGGTCCCTAGTGCCTTCAGTAACCTTGGTCAATGTCGATTTCAACGGCAGGGCGCGATACCGATCTGCAGGAGGTATCCGCGTCCGCTCTAATGCACCCTCCTCGTCCTGGTGAGGGTTACTGGAATCGGCATTACTTTTGGGATCCGCACCATCCATAACATCCATCGAGGTATTGACAGATACCGGGTTAAACTCGGTAGCCTTTAGGTTCCCGGTATCATTTGGATGCGAATGTCCCTCGAGCCCCACGGGGTTCCCCGACAAGGCTTCCACAGCCCTATTGAGTTTTTCCTTCTTATACTCAAAGACGTATTGATAGTCCTTGAGTCTATATCTCCATCGAATGAGCCTTGGACCCGGATTGTCAGTATATGTGATCCAATGCACGGGTTCGTGATCACACGCTAGTATGAATTCGCGCCCATAGAGATACGGTCTAAAGTTTAGTAATGCGTAAGTAACCGCGAGACACTACTTCTCAGTCATGTCGTATCGCTGTTCAATACTTGTTAGTATTTTAGAGTAATAGGCAACTGGCATATCTACCTTCTCTATCTCTTGGGTCAGCACGGCATACTCGGAAGCACCCGTAGTCAATTTAAACTCTACCGTGTAATCCGGGTATATCAGTATCGGCTCGTGGCAAAGGTAGTCACGTAGTCTAACGAAACTTTCTTCTTGTTCCGGTGTTCAGACGAACTTGGATTCCTTTTTTAGTAGATCTGCTAAGGGTTTGGCCAATTTAGCATAGTTCTCTATGAATCGCCGATAGTACCCTGACAAGCCAAGAAACTGCCTCACGGCCCACACCGTTTTTGGCCTAGGGAACTCCTTAATCGCCGAGATTTTTACTGGGTTGGGCTTCAGACCATTGCGTCCAATGATGTGTCCCAGATAGGCAACCTCTGGATACAAAAATTCGCACTTGTCCGGTTGAAGCTTTAAATTTGCATCTCGCAGCCGCTTGAACAATCTTCGAACCTTCTTGTCATGTTCTTCTAATGTTTCAGAAATGTTGCGGGAGCATTCTTTATCCCCATGGGGATATTCAAAATGCCCTCTCCCTGTCGCGAACGCAGTTTTAGCCCTGTCGTCTGGGTGGGTTTCTACTTGATGATACCCGCTGGCGAAGTCAAAAACCGAAAAATATTGGGCTTTTCCCAATCGGTCTAAGATGTCGCTAATATTGGGTAAGGGATACGCATCCCCTATAACTTGCTCATTTAATGCGCGGTAATCGATGACCACACGGTATTTTTGTTCTCCTGACGCATCCAATTTTTTTGGAATGATCATGACAGGTGAGCTGTATGGGGAGTTAGATGGTCCAATCACTCCACTCTCGAGTTGTTTGTCAATTTCTGTATTTATCTGCTTTTGAGCGTCCGGTGCATGGCGGAACTGTTTTCTTGTGATTACAACATCACTAACGGTAGGGATCCTATGCTGCACCTTATTCGTTACGGTAAGCCTTTCTCCATTGATGTGGAATATATCCGAAAAATCCTTAGCCCATCCCAACACCAATTCCTTATCCGGGTCGTTAAGATGGCCCAAGATAAGGCTCTTGATTACCTTCTCCAATCGAGTAGTCGGATTGTGTCTTTCGTTGGTGTCATCACAGTTCTCGGGATCGGACTCTTCGGAAGTTGTACCCGGAAACTCACAGTACTCAAATGGAATGAGTTCCTGAGGTGGTAATTCCAACTCCACGTCTTCGTCTGTAGTGTTGTATGCATACGAATAGCATACACCATCGTGTATCGTTACCACCCCATTGCCAACGTACACGCCATCGAGGGTGTCGATTCGCGGCAAAAATCCTTCTGACAGCTCCGTGTTTTTAACCTTGATGGTGACAGGCTGCTTTATGCGTGATTGCAATTTCAAAGTACGAGCGAATGGCTTAATCTCCAGCTTCAGATTTCGTCGTGCTTGTCTGGATTCAGAATCGACGAATGGTATCGGGGTGATAGGATCCGATATTATGACAAGGGAATTGTGCCGGAAAGAAAGTTGAGCCTGCTCCTGACGTAAGTAAGCACGCCTCATGATGCCTTCAGCTGATATGGGCAAGTTGTTGGGAACAACATGGAACTCAACTCGCCTATTGAGTAGTTGCACCCACACCGATCCGTTTGTCTCTACAACCTCCAATGTTATACCAGATACCTGGATTAGATCATCGCCTACAATTATATCGCCTTACAGCGCCTCAAGCTTGATCAAGTTTACATCGGCCCCCGGATCTACTAAAAATGAAGCCTTTCCCCCACGAAACTCGGGCGCAGTTAATCGTACTACAGGGGAGTCTTTTTTTTGACATCCACTTCGGAGGAATCGCTAGGGTGTTCCAAGAACTGGACTGCTTTGGGACGCTCCTTGAGAACAGGACTCGCTGTCGCGTTCGTACGACGGGTCTGTTGATAGTTTAAAGGCGTAGGTTTTGGCGACACCAGCCTTGCTGTAGCAGGAGATGCAGTTGTCGTCCATGATGTATGGTTAGCTGTACCAGATAATGGAGGCGGGTATTGCATAGGGTAGGGGTACCCATAACCAGGCGGATGCATAGGTGGATAAGTATATGGCGTGGCATATAAGTTTTGATACATGGGATGTGTAGGGAAAGGTGGATAAGGTAGAGGTGGGTAGGGAATGGTGGAGTTCGGCAGGACGGTTCGCCCGAAAGGCTGTTCTTGACGCTTGGCCTTGCCAACACCCTCCATTAGTTTTGTATAGGGGCTAGGTGATCGTGCCCTTTCAGGCTGTTGCTCTTGTTTAGAGATGTGATAGGCCGACACCGATGTCGCCTTCGTTTTTTCTGCATACCTTTGCCGTTCCTCTACGTGCAATACGTGTTCGTAAGCTTCGTGTATGTCCTTTGGATTCCTGGTGTCCACGAATGTTGACATATCCCCAGGTAATACACGAACATAGGCATCCCAAGCACAATCGGTGAGGAGCTTCATCATCATAGGCGCATCGTTGTCGGCACCCGAATACTTTTCTTCTAATGAATGCTTCGCTCCACTGATAAGCCCTAAAGTCCTATCGTAATAATCGCTCACACTCTCATTTTGACGCATGCGCAGTTTACGATTGCCTCGAAGTACCACTGGTACTTCTTAGTGGGAGCGAAACGCTTCTTAAGATGTGTGGTGAGTGCCTTAAGCGTTTGAAATTGCTTATCGCGAACACTCTCGCGCAATGCCCTTAAGTTTACTCAGGACATGACAACATAGACCGAACCTTTCTCTATATCCTGTAGGAACTCCTTTAAGGGGGGGACCTTCCCATCGAAAGTTGATATGTGGAACGTGCTTTGCTGGAGGGTCATACCCTCCAAGGCGGTGGCCATCGCGGTACTCATATCCATTATATTGGTTCGTGTTGAGTTATCGGTGCGAGTAAAGCCGGGTTTACACGAGCATCGTTCGCGAACGTTCGTGAATGTTCGCAAACGTTTGCCAATGCTTGCGAGCATTCGTCAACAGGGGGGGAGCTTCCCGTTCACACTGCCTGAGCCGAGCACAGCCGAACAGTTGTTCGCGAGCATTCGTCCGTGTTCCGACAAGAGTGCACGAACATGGCACCCACATTATCAAAACTGTCGATTTCTTCAAATTTTTAAAGAAGTTCAAACGAAAATAATTGAAAATTGTACTATTTCATGAAATGTGATTAATATAATATTAATTTTATTAATATAATATTGATATAATTAATATAATAATATGATATAATGGTAAGAACCAAATTTGAATTTCATTTTTGATGACATTTATTTATCGATTCTTTTGTTTAGTATTAAGATTTCAAATATGAAGATGCAAACAAAATAAAAACTGAATAATTTTATTAAACAAATGAATCAACTACAGCGGCTTCCAATTTTCAAAATTTTAAAGAATTCCAAACGAAAATAATTGAAAATTGTACTATTTCATGAAATGTGATTAATATAATATTAATTTTATTAATATAATATGTTATAATGATAAGAACCAAATTTGAATTTCATTTTTGAAGAAATTTATTCAACTATTCTTTTGTTTAGTATCAAGATTACAAACATGAAGATGTAAAAAAAGATAAAAACTGAATAATTTTATTAAACAAATGATTCAAATATAGCGGTTTCCAGTTTTCAAAATTTTAAAGAATTTCAAACGGAAATCATTGAAAAGCCAATTATTTCCAGGCACTTTTCGTTGTCCCACTCCATGTTTTAGAATAAAAACAATGAATTCGATGCACTCCGAAAAATGCTGTTCGTGCTCCTGTCGAAGAACCGTTTACACCGGACGCGCAACGAACTCTGAATCCCTTTGATGGTTCGTCGATTTACCGACAAGCGGCCGAACACGGACGAGCACGAACGAACGTTCGCGAACAGCGTTCGCGAACACTGTTCGGTACGGGCAAGCGTTTACACCGAGCAAGCTTCTGTTCGAGAACGTTCGAGAACAGCGTTCGCGAACGATGCTCGCTTGGTGTAAACCCGGCTTTAGATTGTTCTCGTGTTCCTCTTCCGGCGTCGAAATGTCTCAGGTTTATAGTTTACGTTATTTTACATGTCTAAAATTGGGGTCATTTGAGTCCACAAAGGAGGCAGGAGTCAAATTTTTGGCTCGACCCAAGTTTAGAAACTACAGAAAATTTGATTCCGTTTTATTGATTTTAATCGTTGTGGTGTCACCCTTCAGAGAATTGCTTCCAATATTGAGAATTGAGAGCAAGTTTACCCTGGCATGTTTTTAATGAGTTCTATTAAACAACCGCGACCCAATTACACAAGTTGGATTAAGTTGCGGCAGAACTTCGAAAGTTTCCCTTACCACCCGATTATTCAGTTTTACAAGAAGAGACACCCTGGAAACTGGACTGGGGGGACCCACGAGGTCATCAATACCCGCTATTCGGGGTCGTACCGAGATAGTTTTCTCTCCTCTAAGACCCTTGAAGAGAAAGTAGTTTGTAATTAAAAATTCCTTATCGATATAACTTTCGACAGCCCTCTATTCTACGTCGGCTGGTGCCTGTATAAAGCTCAACCCCTTTCTTGGACGATTAATTTATTGATTTTTGAATCTACTGGTGATTAGATGTTCAAACACGAGGAACTATCACGGAAATTTAATCGGACGTTTCTTCTTCGGAAGCACGGCGCTTGCTAGTTATTCCCGTTGACTCATTAAAAACCTGAGGCTCGTTGCAGAACGGGGCATTGTGAAACCTCTAGCAGTTAATTCCTATCTTCCAGACCATGATATAGGATTTACAATAGCTAGTTGAATTCAAAAATCAGTGGATTTACCACCCCGGAATAGTAAGCGATTATTATTTAACGAGAGCAATTGTTTGCAATGTAATAGGAACGAACCGAGGCGACGACCAGGCAATGACCCCGGACAAACGCGAGATCATCGATTTAAATGGTCGGACCAACTCAGGAGGGACCTTCTTACCTGTTGGCAAAGAAGCTCACCCGCGCGGAGAGGATTCATGAAGAGGTTACATGACCGTTGGGGCAATATGCACCCGGAATATGCTCATAAAACGCCTCAGTATTCAAGAGATCAGGTATCCTTCTTGCGAAAAAACGGATATGAAGCTCTTTATCAACAGGAAGAGGAGCAACATCCTCCAGCGAACATTCCACCCGTTCCAGCAAGACCACCTTTGCAGATAGCCGATAATGCCAACATGCGAAGTAGGAAATCTATCCACCAAAAAGTCTTTCTCAGGATGGACAAATTAGCTGAAGCTAATACTGCTCTTCGCGATTTGCTCCCCGAAGATGTTAGTCTCTGGAATCTGAACTGTGTAGTTCACGAGAAGGCGGTCTCCCTGCTTAGCGACGATAGAAGTAACGATACTTCGGTACGTCTGAGTAAGACACGCGAGCGTATTGCACAGCTTCAGTTCAAAATTTCAAATTTTCAGTGCGTGATTAGCTACATAACATCAAATAAAAAGTTCACTCCAAAAGTTAGGGCACTTGCTCGAAACTTGAGGAAAGCAAATCACACCCTGAACAAGTGTAAACTGTCGACCATCAAGCAGCACTGGACGCATAAGATAAGATCTCTTTCAACAGCGAAACAGCGCCTTGAACGGCGAGTTAAGTGGATTCAGGAAAATTCCACCTTTTCTACTAATCCTTCCCGTCTGTTCAATAAAGCGTCATGTGTAGTTAAAAATCCGCCTAGTCGAGAAGAGATTCAAGTCTTCTGGGAGCAAGTATATGGAGATACTTATCAGCTAAATGAAGACGCTTCCAATATATCACTCTTTCGTAACTTTTGCCAAAGGCAAAGGTTACAAGGTCCAGAGGAAGAGTGTCCACTAATTACTGCTGAAGAAGTGAAGAAAGTTATCGCTAGAACTAAGAACTTTTCGGCGCCAGGGCCAGATAAAATCAACAAATTTTGGTGGAAGAAGTTTACTTCTACGCACCAACATCTAGCTCGTATATTTACTACTTTCTTAAACGGAGAACAACCCGTCCCGCAGTGGATAGTGGAAGGACGCACGGAACTGATCCCTAAGGCCGGAGATTTGTCATGTCCAAAGAACTACAGGCCCACAGCTTGTTTAAACACCAGCTACAAGCTATTCACTGGCATCCTCAAAGAGAGGATATTGACATCTATCGAGCCGGTATGGAGTGCAATAGTCGAACAACGTGGATGCAAGAGAGGGCTGGCAGGTTGCAGGGAGAACCTGTTAATAGACAGGTGTATTACCCAGGACTCGATCAGGTATCGACGCAATCTGTCCATGGCTTGGATTGATTACCGTAAGGCATTCGATAACACGAACCATGAGCTTCTTATCAAGCTCCTTGAGTGCATGGAGGTGCATCCAAAAATAGTGAGATGCATAAAAGAGCTGATGCTCTTGTGGCGGACAAGATTTGTCATAACATCTGACAAAAGACAAGTGACTACAAGCTTTGTCACTTATAAGAGGGGGGTCTTTCAAGGAGACTCTCTAAGTCCGATACTTTTCTGCATTTCCCTCTTGCCTCTATCTATTGTGCTCCGAGGCAAAAGCTCTGGATACCTATGTGGCCCGCCGAACAGAAGAGAATATAAGGTTAACCACCTTTTATACATGGACGACCTTAAACTCTTTGCTTCCTCAAAAAAGTACCCTAACATCCTTGTAGATGCGGTAAATAGGTGTTCTAAAGCGATTGGCATGAGCTTCGGACTGGACAAGTGTGCCTGCGTCCACCTACACCAAGGAAGACTAGAAACTACATCATCCAGTGACGATCAGGATGTTCAACTCATAGGCGGAAATACCATTCAACATCTTGGTATTGGAGAAACATATACATATCTTGGAATACCTTAAGCGGAAACCCAAAATGTGCATAACTTGAAAACGGCCCTTGGGAAAAGGTATCGCCAAATTCTCAGAAAAATTTGGGCTTCCGAATTATCTGGAAAGAATAAGATCCAGGCGACCAATATGCTGGCCGTTCCTATACTGCTCTACACGTTTGGTGCAGTAAAATGGAACGTCGATGAGTTAAAACAACTTGATCGAAGCACACGCAAGATGATGACAATACAACGAAGTCTTCATCCTAGATCTTCCGTACCTCGAATATATCTCCCTCGCGATAAAGGGGGTAGAGGATTGCTAAGCTTAGAGTGTCTTCATCGAAGAACGGTTCTGGCTACAGCCTGTTCAGTTCTAAAAAGCACGCATTCCCTTATGCGACTCGTACATCAACATGAAGTCGCCAATGCTGCGGTGTTTCTATACCATGCAGCAGATAGGGCCGCAGAGGAGCTTGACCTCCCATTTAATTCCAGCGACATTACACATGGCCTAGCATCACTAACACCTCTGGTGCTCAAAAGTCGTATACAGGAAGCAGAACATACGCTCCTACTAAGAGAACATGCTGAGAAACACCTCCATGGTAAGTTCTACGGCATCCTACGTAGAGAAGAGCTCTCGATGGGTCTGTCCAACATGTTTCTCAAGTCTGCTGGATTGAGATCGGAGACCGAGGGATTTCTTTTTGCCTATCAAGACGGCGTCATAGACACCTTAGTTTACCGCGAGCGCATAATGAATGTACCTGTACGCGATACCAACTGCCGTGCGTGCAAGCAAGAGCCCAAAACACTTGGACATGTTCTCAGTGGATGCTCTAAATATGCACACTGCGCGTACATAGAGAGATACAATGCAGCTCTAAAAGTGATATATTACCATCTTAGGCATTTCTATGGTGTTGATCTATTGCCCGTCTTGCCATACGCCCAGGGGGAACTTGAGTCAGTTGTGGAGAATGATCAGTGTAAGATCTACTGGAATTTCTCATTCTCCACCACTCAACGTATCAGTGCTACGAAGCCTGACATTGTCCTCCAAGATCTGAAGAACAAGATCATTTACGTGATTGAATTCCCGGCACCAGCCGATGGTAATATCACGGCAAAGGAGGGAGAAAAACGGGCGAAATATCAAGCACTTCTTTTCGAGCTGAGTAGGCTGTACCAAGGCTACAAAGTCCATCTTATAATTCTCATAATCGGCTGCCTTGGAGGTATGAAAGCTTCATTTATTAGCCAACTCAACAAGATTCCGGCTTGCCAGCGTCATGCTCATTTCATCGCGAACCGGATGCAAAAGGCTGTTCTCCTGGGATCACTCCATCTGGTCCGTCAACACTGTTCCTCTTAAATTCTACAAATATTGGTAGCTCTAAAAAAGTATCCAGAGGTGAAACTTCATCTCCAACTGTCTTGTCTGCCGCGTAAGGTCATCCGCGGCTAGAGACCTGACTCCAAGGAACAGTGTTGCCCGATGTTATCACGCGTAAATTTCCCGCTCTTGCTTACCTTCTAGGACAGAAGGAGCAGAAGCGGATGACGTACACGTTCCAGTAGCTTTGGGAATGGTTTCTTTAAGGAATCATGATCGAAGCTTCCGGAGCCTACAACTTCTCAAAATAAAATATACAACTTACTGCTCGGTTCAAGCTCTGGTTTAGTTCGTTCGTTGAGCATTCAACTTATTCTTCCATCATGAATACAACCAACAAGTTACTGCAATTCCCGAATACTATTCTCAATTATGCTTATAACCCCACTCTCTCTATCTCTCCATCCCGCTACCCTAGTGACACCGAACGGACGAAACAGAAAATAGGATGAACAAATAAGGACTTCTTGCTCCATGCAAGCCTTGAAAATTTCGTCTTCTATGTCGTAAATTTGCGACTCGGGCTCATAAACGTCTGTGTCACAATCACTACTACCTTCGGAAGCGAGCGTTACAATCTCGATCTGAGTTTTCTGTTGACCTTGGTTGGGGATGTTCTCGCTTGTTGTAGTAGTTTCAATTTTGTCCACCCGTTGTTGGACTTTGTTTAGAAGGGTGTTAAACAAGCAGTGAAATTCTTGGGAGGATTCAATCTCGGTGAATATGTCTTCCTGCCTTACCGGTAGCGCTTCCACGAATCGGATGTTAATTGGAACCTTTATGGTTTCTCCCGAGGGTTGAACCACCGTTTCGACCGCACAATGATTTTGTTTTTAAGGATACCTTCAACCACTGACTCTAGTTTATCTTTAAGCTGTCGTGATCGTTGTCGCTTTCCACCCCTAGGTTTTGGCTTTCGTTTCTGACTCACGTCAGACATGGCTGTAGTCTAGGGCAGTAACATCTTAGGCAATCGGTCTTGGCTATTTTTCTCTTGCATAAGGTTAGTGAATCAAGTTATTTCCTAACCTCCTATTTTCTGAAATAATTAAAGGGAAACCGATCACACGCTGGCCAGTTAGGCTTGCAGAGTGATCCTTGGGAGAGGGTTCAGCTGGCCAGTTAGGCTTGCTTAATCTTTCTGCATTTCCAATTAATTAATTCAAATTTAGGTTCCTACAATCACAGAATTGGTTCAAATTGTATTTATTAACATAAATAAAACTCAAATCAAATCTATTAATGTCATGGAATCTGAGCTGTAAGATACCAACAGCTCAGAACGCTTCTTCTTCTACTGCAGGTTGTAATAACCTGAATTAGACAGTCACATAGAGAACAGATAATTGGACGCCGATCAACCGCTGGCCAGTTAGACTTGCAAATTGACCCTTGGAGAGGACGTCGACTTGCCAGTTAGGCTCGTCTAACACCCTTGCACGTCCAATTAAACATTCCCTAAGGAACGACTCAATCACGTTATTTCCTATCCTCCTATTTTCTGAAATAATTAAAGGGAAACCGAACACAAGCTGGCCAGTTAGGCTTGCAGAGTGATCCTTGGGAGAGGGTTCAGCTGGCCAAATAGGCTTGCTTAATCTCTCTGCATTTCCAATTAATTAGTTCAAATTTAGTTTCCCACAATCACAGAATTGGTTCAAATTGTATTTATTAACATAAATAAAACTCGAATCAAATCTATCAATGTTATGGAATCTGAACTGTAAAATGCCAACAGCTCAGAACGCTCCTTCTACTACCGGTTGTAATAACCCGAATTAGACAGTCACAGAGAGAACATATAATTGGACGCCGATCAGCCGCTGGCCAGTTAGGCTTGCAAATTGACCCTTGGAGAGGACGTCGACTGGCCAGTTAGGCTTGTCTAACCCCCTTGCACATCCAGTTAAACATTCCCCAAGGAACGGCCCAATCAAATTATTTCCTAACCTCCTACTTTCTGAAATAATTAAAGGGAAACCGGTCACAGGCTGGCCAGTTAGGCTTGCTTAATCTCTCTGCATTCCCATTTAATTAGTTCAAATTTTAGTTTCGACAATCACAGAGTTGGCTCGAATTGTATTTATAACATAAGTACAATTTGAAACAGATCTAGTTATGTCATGGAATCTGAAATTTTATATTCACTAAAATAACCAGAATCAGTAAAAACAACCTACGTAAATTTAAATTACCACTGTATCACCACCCTAGCTGTCATCTCGACCTGACTGCAGAATGTCGATATTCGAGTGATAAAAATTGCCACCAAAGTGTTTTGATTTTAATTGTCAAATTGAATGAACTATTTCCACCAAAAATTTAGTAGTAAGTTGGGTCGAAGTTCGGATCCCACTGCTGCCACCATTCTGTCTGTTACGAACCAGCTTTTACTATCAATTAGTTAATCTTTGCTTTGAAATTTGGGGATGACGTTGGTAGAGTGCCACAAGACCTCGCTGGTAAGTCGGAGGTACGACAGACCAAGCTAACCGAGTTAGCGTGTTTATTTTATATTTGTACTGGATTTGTGAACTTCCTTCGAGGAGTTCCTCACTTATTACACGTTAGAAGTGGAATAGGGACGGGGTATCAAGGATAATTACTAATGTAGGTTGTACTTCAATTACGCTGGTTGATTAACAGTCCAGAATAATTATAATTTTCCCATAATCGGGAAAGGGCCGAAGTACCGAGCGAGTGAGAGCGAGAGAGAGAGAGGGAGAGAGAGCAAATAATCCCTTCCCAAACACAATTAATGCTTACAGACCTTGTTGGATGCATCCTTCCGGATTTCCTGGAACTGCCCCGCGTCTTCGCACTACACACACGTCACACTTGCGTGCCGCCCGAATGTTGACACTTTCCACTTAATAATTTGGATTAATTCCTATGTAAATGTTTAGTGTCGGAGTATCGTTATTGGTTTCCCCCTGCCATTGTGGTCTCAGTATGGGAGACCAACACACACCAAGTCTTCTGACTTTCTAGTCCTTTTGTATTCTCTTATTTGAGAATTCACTAAACTCCGGGTGAACAAAGCAATTTTAATTTACACTCTATTGTCGACTCGGTAAAAACCCGGTGTATTCCGTGCTTTGAAATTTAGTTTCGGACGGCAATCGCGAAGTGACGCCCGGGTAAGAGACGAGACGGAGCATGGAACCCAGGGGGTTCCGATCGCGTACCTGACTTTCGACGTAGGTGAGAAGTCGGAGTTGAATGCTAAAGATACCGGGACGCGATTCGCCTCGTCCATCAAGGTATGTATGATTTCGGTAGGGTTTTTAGCTGAGTCCTCCATCCCGGCCGGATGCACTCCGCGTGACCACTAATTGCTGATTTTTGAAAATTCTTGCAACTAAGATATTTGGAGGGCACACGTGCACTGTTGCTATGCATGCAGCTCACTTAAATTATCCTATATTTGAAAGTAGGTATTTGCCGGCGATCGTAGACGCGTAGACGTTACATTCGAGAGTTACTTAGTTATGAGTAGGCAGAAGGCTGGCGTCTCATGTGGGCAGAAAACGTCGGCGTAAAGCAGAAGCTCATGAGAGTGAAAGAGACAAATAGATTTGTCCGTCTTTTTCACTCTTATGAGTATCTGCTTTACGCCGGCGCTTTCTGCCGACACGCGACTGTTTTAGGCTTGGACTCGTAGATTCGAAAGGCGATATCTTTCAGATTACTTTTTTTCTGAAGCTGAGAAAAGTCTTTCCGATGACTCTTCACTATGTTTTGTAAATTTACAAGAATTAATAATTATTTAAACAATTTAGATTAAAAAATTTATAGTTTGGCTACTTTTCAACGAATAGGCTCAATTTTGTACAGAATTATATAAGAATATCTTTCCGGTCATATGTTTCTATAATGCACTGCAAATTTCAAAGAATTAATTATTATTTAAACAATTTTGATAAACAAATTGAGAGTTTGACCATTTTTCAACGAGTAGGCTCAATTTGTTTACGGAAGCAAGAAAGTACGTATTTCCAATAAGACTTTCCTACATTCATTTGCACTTTTGCAATAATTATTATTCATTCAAACAGTTTTCATAAACATAATTAGAGTTTGGGTATATTTTTCAAGGAATAGAAACAATTTGTTCACGGATTCAACTAACAATGTCTTTCTGATGACTCCATTCTATGTTGCTTTGTCAATCTACAAGAATTATTAATTATTAAAACAATTTACATAAACAAATTCAGAGTTTGGTTATTTATCAACCAACAGGCTACATTCTCTCAGAGAATTAATCAACTAAGAACAGATTTCCGATATTTTTTTTCTGTGATACTTTTTAAATTCACAATTGAAGGGTAGAAATGCAAAAGGAGTCAAGCGCCATTTTTCACTTTTTTCAGGAGCGACTAAAAACATGTTGTAAGTTCAGCGGGAACATTTAAGAAAAAAATAAGAAAGTACTTTCGACATGCTTTCATGCTCTATCGAACTAAAAATTTTGCTCACAAAAAGCTATCCGGTTACGAGAAATTGAATGAAACAGGTCACGTTTCGAGGTTAGATTTTGGGTCCGTATCGACTTTTAACATCTTTCAACATTAATTGTAGAGTCAATTTGCAGTTTAAAAAAAAATTAAAAATCTGAATTCTAGCTATTGAATGGACGAATTGATTTCCAAAACGTTTTTTTTTTAATCATGCAGTTTCGCGAAATTTGAAAATCAAATTATGATTTCGAAATAGTGTAAAACTGACATTTCAACTTCAAAATAATGACGATAGCAGTAATAATTTTGCATATTTCCAAAAACTGAGGAATTGTGTTTTAGGTTATTCAGTGCTGAACGGAAGGGACCCAATAGTAATTCAAAATAATTAGCCAGTGTCGAGAAAAATGAAATTTGATTTTTTACTTTGTGGTTAGAAGAGCTTCTCGGACTGTGAGCACAAGAACACAAATTTTGAAAAATGATGCCTCAAAAAAATCCTTTGGCAGTCATGTGTAATAGAATTTATCTGATTTTTTGAGCTAATAACCCCGATTTTGAAAATTTGGCGCTTGACTCCTTTTGCATTTCTACCCTTCAATTATTATTAATTATTTTAACAATTTTTATCAGCAAATCGGAGGCAACTAATAATGTCTTTTCGAAGAATATTTCCTAACATACTTTGCAAATTTATAATAATTATTAATCATTTAAACAATGTTCCTAAACATTCAGAGTTTGTCTACTTTCAAATAAGAATTCCGTACATTACTTTCCACATTCACAATAATTATTCATTATTTACATATTTTTCATAAAAATATTCAATGTTTGGGTATTTTTCAAAAGGAATCGACACAATTTGTTTACGAAGTTAACTAAGATTGTCTTTCCGATGCTCTTTTCTATGTTGTTTTGTAAATTCACAAGAATTAATAAATATTTAAACAAATTTAATAAGAAATATCAGAATTTGTTTATTTTTAAACGAATATTTTTTTGTATTATTATATTATTGTCATTTTATTTATTATTATTTTTTTTTTAACGGATTTTTTTACATAATTAACTAAGAATATCTTTCCGATGACTTCATTATGCTCTTCAAGTTTCCAAGATTTATTAATTATTTAAAATATTTTAATGAGAAAATTAAGAGTTTGGCAGTTTGTCGAAAAAACCCTCCCGTCAAACCTCCTGCTCGACATTAATTAAAACCGAGGTTAAAACGTAACGAATACACAACACTGCCCTATACGTCACAGATGGTCATCCCTCTGAGTGCTATGCACGCTGGAAATGGCTTGACATCTGGACTCTTCTCGAGTCGAGATTATTTACTGTGTATTTCTATGAAAATGTGTACGCGCCGACATTTTATAGCTTTTTTTCCAAAGTTGCATGAAAATGTTTAGAGTTGCACAATTATTTATTTTGCATCGTGAGAGGGTATCCATGCGAAGCCGTGTACAAATAAAAATTATTGAAGTAAAAATTAATTTCATGGTATTTTATTGAACTTCATTTCCAAATAAAATAAGTAAATGTAAACAAGTTGGTCGCGCGCGTAGCGCGCATATGAGGCTCTAGTTCATTTAATATTCGGAATCAAAATCGTATACATAATAAAGAGTACAGGTCTCTTCAGATTTAACTTTTTATTGTTGCAAGTTCTGTTTATAATGATTTTCCAGAAGAATGAAACCCATATTATTAACTTAATGATTTCGATTCTTATTACACCCTTGCTAATGAAAATTTAAATCTTTTTGATGCAATCTACTATCACTCAATCTATTGGCTTCGTGATCAATTAATGTTCAATTCATTCATTGATTATTTCTAATCAATGAATGAATAAAGTTTTTGCCATTATTGTTCGGTTACAATTTACTTTATTCATCACTCGGAACCAGCTGGCTTCCTATTCTGAATGCAATTTGGATTCGATCAATTGGTCAAAACATTCTATATCGATTATATTCTATCATTAAAGCCTAAAGATTTTTATTTTTATTCATTATTAATTTGGAGCTTGTTTAGTTTTTAATTTCGTGAGTGGGATATTTCGTTGAAAGTTAAGAAAATTATCTATATAACTTTCTGGTTTTTAACAACAATTGACTTTGTTATTTAACATTTAGTGGTGGCACGGATCGCTACGAGTATCCGGAGAATATGAAATAGAAGGAGGTTCACGCTCGACGTGTTTCTTTTCTCCGCGTGTGGACGGTGTCACCGATAGTCGGTGTTCCCGTACGCTTTACTATGTCTTCGACATTTCTCTCTAATTCTCACTCACTCGGTACACGGTCCAGTGGTTGCTAGATGGTATAGGTATATGCTATTAGCTAAAATGGAGACCCATTATCAGCGATGTCTACCGCAAACTTGTGAGTTCTATATTTGTACGAATTTCCTCTTCCGCTCTATAACTTGATTGGGATTTTAGGGAAATTTAGATGAAAATCATTCTAAATCAAGTAAATAGAAAATACATATAACAGGCATGTTTATTATAACACCATTAAATTAAGATAATTGAAACGATACTACATTACCAATTTTGCGTAATCCTATTGTTTTGTAATTTTGTAATTTTGTAATCCTATTCTGTCCTATTCTCCCATCCTCGATAGATGAGAAAAGAGAAAAAAAGAGGGATATCACCGATCTATCTTTCTCTATTTTATTTTTCGAAGAGGGGCACTTTAATTTTTCATAGCCAGATCACTTTGGCTATTATTGTCCATACACGTTTCCGCGCACCCACATCATTTATACACATAATTTACTAATCCTTTCGTGAATTAGCCTACTTTGAATATTGTACAATAATTGCTTTATTTCCGTTTTGAGTTTCGGAATTGAAGAAATTATCTGGCGATTCCTCGCGTCACTCTTAACCTTTTCCACCTCCTTACTCACTCCTCTTAACTCACTTCACCTATTATTTTTTTTAGTCTGCGCACTATACCGATAATAGTGCGGGATTTCGCAGACTCCTCGTGGTGAATTTTCTATCACGTTACATGCACGTACCCGGACGTGCCCACGGCCAATTTCAAAATTATATTTTGATTGGAAAATTACTTCAAAATTCCTTGGCAGAGCTACAGTTGCCCCTGATATCGAATCCCGAGATATAACCCCTGGAAGTGGGAAGTTATCAAGCGGTCTTACGTCCAACCCACCAAACGAATTCGAAAACGAAAGAAAACCCCGCGTACTTATTAGCTTTTGCTGCAGTTCTGATGTTAGATCGAGTGGCGCCTCAGGACTGCGGGCGGGGTGCCGTTGATCGCGGATCAATTAGAGGAGAGGTACTCTTCGGTACGAGAATTTCTTTCGACTACCCTGAGTTCAATTTACTTATCACGATCGTCAGGTTAGATTTGGTTATTGGGTGGGGTGATTTTGTTTAGTAAGAATTTCGAAAGTTGAGCGACCGCAGAAACTTTATTGAGAAATAAAGTCGAATTGTTGATTTGCAACAATTTTCATTGTAATATGGTCGCGCTGTGCCTACGTAGGAAGATTAAGAATTTGCTGAGTATGAGGGCATTTTTCAATAATTGTTTATCATTTGCCTCCGAGGTCTGAGAGAATTTTAATTCTGAAATCCTGTTGGGCAATTTGGAATTCTTCTTACCGGTCAAATTTAATTACTCTCACAATATTTGTAAATCTTTTGCCAGAGAGGTGTAAGAGAATTTGTTTCATTCCGAAACGCTATTCGGTAATTTCAAATTCCTACATAGCTTTGAAATTATTTTACAGCAAGAGGTTTTGTAATGGGGGCCTCCTTCTGAGAGTGATGTGCACATTAAAATTTTTCTTTATGTTTATTTCTTCAGATTCTGATCCTGATTTAGATTTAATTTTGAAATTGACAGTGAGCACGTTTATTCTGCAACGTGAGGAGGATTTAAGTTAGTGTGAGTGTACGACCCGTGCCCAGCTGCAATGCATGCAAGCGCAACGTGTGTGTAAATTGCTTCGCGGCCAACTTCGTTTTGACCTCTCTTTCTTCATTCTTTCTCTTTTCTCATTTATCTGTCATTTCTCGATAGTTAGGATTTCAATTAAAGTTTTCATCATATTATCGTTTGATTTTTCCAAAATTTAGGCGGCTCCACCAAAATTTAATTTAGCATAGGCAGGCACGTAACAAATTTATAAATTCGCAACTCAGAAGATTCGAACCCTCAAAGACTGCTGACTCACCACGTTTCTAAACATAAACCAGGAGTGTGTAAACACGCGCAGCCTTCGAGGCCAAACAAAATAGCTATTATAAAACAAGATTCGAAAATTCTATGTACAGCTATTCGTAGTACTCGGAAATTCGAACAATTTATCCTGACGAAAAATGACATAAGTCCCGCAAAGAATAAAGAGACAAAAGTCGTTTACCCAAAAAAGAGCTACAAATTTGTTTTTACTCATTTTTTATAAGACGCGTAGTTTTTGTGTAATTGTGAAAAATAAAATTACAAATGAACAAATTAAATTTTTGACAAAAAAACACAAGGTACAATAAAATGTTCGATAACAAACTTGTTTTCAAATTAGATCTAAAAACTTGCTTTTAACCTTCTTTCTCACGAAACTCGTGATGAGCATGTATTCGTTAAAGTTGAAGGAGCTTTAACAAAATATAATTCACAATTATTAAATTTCAGTTTTTGATGGTTTGGCGTATAATTTAAAAAGCCCTATGCAAAAAGGTGGGGTATGTACAATGATGGAGCGCGAAGCGAGATTCGACAGGTGCGCGCCCGAGGCGCGCTCAAACTTGGGAGCCGCGCGCGATGAGAGTTTGCTCGCGGAGCGGGCAGATTTTTTCTAAGTACATTATGTTAAAATTCCTATATCATTGTATACCTTGACTTTTAAAAATCACAAAAAGACATCTAAAACTTGGTCGGGGGAAAAATATGTGACCAGGAAAAAATCGGGTTCGAATCTTGCGGACAAATAGTACATTGTTAAAAATTTGAATTTGTTTACAAATATTGTTCAAATAATTACCAGTTGTTGTTAATTTGAAGAAATGACAGCAAGAAGTCATTAGGAAGACATTTTTGGTCGATTCTGCAAAAAAAAGGAGCCTATTCATTGTGACATACGAAAACTGTGTATTTGTTTATAAAAATTGTTTAAATAATGCTGCCAAGCAGCAGATATTTATAAATAATCATAATAAGGCATACATTTCTCTCATATTCTATATAAGAACTGTGAATTTCAAAAAACCAATCATTGTGAATCACAAAAAGTGGCTTTTGTTCATTAATTTGTTTAAAACATTAGAAACAATTTTTTTCCTACTTTAACCTACTGAAAACTATTGCTAGATAGTAATCACACAGACTTAAGCTCTTCTTTAGTCAATTCGCAGATCTTACATCAGAAGGTACATCTGAAAAGTTAGGATAAAAACGTGCGACGTCGGTAGGACTACGCTGAGGTAGGCGAGCATTTTCACTTCTTTGTTGTACTTTTTCAGAACTCACTACTCTTCTCCACTTATATTAACGATGTAATACGAATATAGCATATTTCTATCCTTATCTTTTGACTGTAGGAACTGTTTAAAATCATTAATTGACACCCGACCCATGTATGGGTCAATTGACCCCTCGTGGTAACAACAGGTGGCAGAAAATCCCGGTTCTTCTACTGTTAAAGCTTTTTCTGGTTTCAATCGTGTGCGAAACTATGAATGTTGCCAACGTTTCGTGAACATTGCACTTCACTTCTTCAGGGCTTCAAGTCCCTGCAAATCCTTAAAAAACCCTTTAAATCCTCAGAGATTCAATACAATCGTTTAAATGCCGTGAAATTCTTAGAAATCCCTTGAAATTTTGACACTGGAAATTCTTTGGAATCTGTTAAAAGAGCTCAAAAGCTTTAAAATCATTTAAATTTCCGCAATAGCCGTCGAATATATTCGAATCTCTTGACATCTTTTGGAATTTCTTGAAATCTGCGAAATTCTGTTAAATCCCGTAAAATAATTAAAAATCCTACATTAAGAACATAAACAAATCATTCCTTTGCAGTTTATCTATACTTTTTGTATCAGTCCTTTCAATATTTTAACTTTATTTCTATATAGATTTTCTTGTATAATTATTTCCTGTAGTGCTTTTTCTAGAATCGTAAAATAATGATAAGAAATGCATCATAGAAAACTATCAGGGTGTATACTTACCTGGAAAATCTGGAATTGTTAGGGAATTTTTATATACCTGAAAAAACATGGAAATGTCAGGGAACTTTTTTTGACAGTTAGGGAATTTTTTTCGAAAGTCTGCTCAATGTTTTTTCTTCCTAATAGAGGAAGCTTTGTAATGGTAACATTTTCCAAAAATTTTCAATTGACTTCATTAAACCCTCCTTAAATTAAAAATGTCCAATACAATGTTCTAAGCAATTGTCCGGATGTGTGTGTGGATATCACGCTTTTTTGTGAACACGATAACTAGAAAATGGTTCCAGATAAATTGATGAAATTTAAGAGCTTATTTTCCTCACTAATATCTTGAAACTGACCGAAGGATTCCTAAATATATATATATATATATGTGTGTGTGTGTGTGTGTGTGTGTGTGTGTGCGTGTGTGTGTGTGTGTGTGTGTGCGTGTGTGTGTGTGTGTGTGTGTGTGTGTGTGTGTGTGTGTGTGTGTGTGTGTGTGTGTGTGTGTGTGTGTGTGTGTGTGTGTGTGTGTGTGACGTGCGCCGAAGAAAGGGGGCTTACTCTGGAAAGCGAGATTTTTCAGGACGAGCGGTCGAAGTCGACCCGATAGACGCGACTTTTAGGAGAGAGGGAAGACCACGAAATCTTCCCTCTCCGCTTGCCACTACATTCTCACGCATATAGCGGCGGTGCTCACGGACGGGTTATAGATAAGACGCGGAGACGTAGTGGTGAGTGGTGGGAGGTGTTTCACGGGATCTCGAGCTCTCGAGCGAAAGCACGATTCCTCGGGTACCTATCAACTCAATTATTAGCAATAATAACGCTCGGAAATTTTTTTCGATTGTTTCGTTAAAAAGAGCAACTCAAAAACTATCGAAAGGTGTAAAAATCTCGATTTCGATTTTTTCAGAGTAAGCCCCCTTTCTTCGGCGCACGTCACATATATATTTATTTATTTTATTCAAAATCGGACGATTTTCGCGTATTCCCGTCCTAATCTCAGACGAGAATACGCTGAAATCGACAACTTGCGCACGTCAAATGATGGCATTCCCTCTCCTTTTTCACTGTGGCACGTGAAATATGGGGAGTCGATGTTTTTGGTACGGTGCGTAGTGCACAAACTCCCCGAGTGGCGCATTATCAATGAACAATTTTTTTATTACATGCAATATTTTTCTGGAATTTTTCTTTTTAATTATAACTGAATACATTTTTTTATGAATAAATTTTAAACTCTTATTAGTAATTTTTATTTAAAAAGTCATTTTTCATGTATACAGTTTAAATTTTTCCGCAATTTTGACTCGAGCAACTAGCGCACCTACCGACGAACAGGTTCACCTGCTTTTGTAACCTCATAACAATCATTAATTTGATCATTCTTCATAAAGAATTGGTTTTATTTTCAGACGGGGGGATCCGCCCCCGAGCCCCCCCAGCGGGGGCTTCGCCCCCTGCACCCCACCAGGGCTGCGCCCTGGACCCCGCGCCCCCTTCGACCGCAACTTCAATCAGGTTACGTATTCTCTACGCATTTTCTGGTCTTATTGTCAAAATTTTAGTGCATGTCACGTGGTAGGCCGATTTTGAATAAAATATCGTGTGTCATTCGACGGGAACCCTTTGACGGACTCGTCCGATGTTTTCTATACTCGGTGGCAGGCGCGCTTCGCGCGCCTGCTTATCGCCTCGTGCAGAAAACATCGGCCTCGTCGCGTCAAAGATGTGGTTCCCGTCTCATGACACAATATACTATTATTTTATTTTTTTTTAGCCCTCAATAATATTTTAAAACTCGGTTTTTTATAGTAAAACTTTTCTCATTAGCATAATTCAAAGTTGGTGCAACAATATAAAACATTCTGTGGTTCGAGACGAATCGATTGACCTATAATATCAATAGATTTTATCGAAGAGTAGGGAAGTTATGGTAATTCATATATTTTGAAAATCGGGTTTTTATAGTAAAACTTTTTTCATTAACATAATTTAAAGTTTGTGCAAGAACAGAAAAGATTCCTTGGTACGAAACGAATCGATTGACCTATAATATTGATACATTTTATTGAAGAGTAAGAAAGATATGGTAATGCATAATGTTTGAAAATACGGTTTTTTATGGTAAAACTTTTTTCTTCAACATAATTCAAAGTTCGTGCAAGAATATAAAAGCTTTCTTGGTTCGAGACGACTCGATTGACCTACAATATTAATACATTTTATTAAAGAGTAGGGAAGTTATGGTAATTTATATATTCAATATAACTTCAATAGTGGTTTAAAGGAAGTAGATATGAATATATTCTAAAAAGCCCTGTTTAATTTATTCAATTTTGGGACTATAGTTTGAGTTTTTTTATGGTTCGTAAACTCTGGCCGCCAAATATATTTAAGCCAGGTGTAGAGCACATAGATTTTAGGCCCGACCTGCTTGCCGTTTTAAATTTCAAAGAATATAATTCGCGTTTAGGTTCATTCAAAATATTTAAGAAATTGAACATTTTATGCACTCATTTGTTGGAAAAGTAGAAATAAGATTTATTCTCACTTTTGAGGGTGCATTTGAATTTATCCAACAATCATCAGTCGGCCCACGAGTAGTCGTGTAAACACAGTGAAATGTGTAATGCAGCCGGCAAAGTTGTTGGTAAATCTAATAATCTTCTCATGATAGTAATATAATGTAGTAAGTTCTAAACTCATTATATTTACATTCGAAGTGCTTTTAAAAATCCTAACCTTCAAAAACATTAAACTTCTTTTTAGAAACTGTGTGAAACTTATATATAATTCGATCCGCAGAAAAATATGAAAAATTATTCAACAAAGAAAAGATTCGACACTGTGCCCGATAAAAAAATCAGTGATGGCGATAGTGGAAAGACTCGTTCCCTTTTCTTACAAAAAAAAATCTATGATTTAAGAAACTGAAAATGTCAAAGGATATTGTTTTCTTGACCGAATTGAAACATTTTTGTCATTACTAGATTATAGTATTTTAATTATTCAAGTCCCAGAAGTAAAATATCTTCAAAAATAATATGAATGACAAATTTGCGATTACAAACATTTCTTGAAAATGTACATTTGGCGGGCCTGTTGTCTTCATATCTCCTTAAACAGTAGCTGGTTATAACGCATTAAAATGTTTCAGTACGTTTTGCTATGGTTCAACGTGATGACAGCGACCAATCATTATTCGTCTCCATTAGCCTCGACACCTATCCCACCAAACCCCTTTTGTAATTATTTAATTAATTTAAGCATGCTATTTTTATGAAGGCCGAGAAGTCACCGAAGCTATTTCTAAACCTTGGGGTGGAGGAATACCTGAATCTTGAAACTGGTGAAGCTTTCTTCCGCTGCTCGCACAAAGCTCGAACTTTCACAACATTACAACCATATAAGCTACATAATTCATCATTATATTTATCTCAACGGAAGCCTTAATTATTTATATTTCATTACCCGCTTCACTATACACTATTATAAATCATGGTGTAAAGATCAAGAGTGAGAATGTGTAAACGTTTTCTCTGTGAATAAGGCATAAATATAGGGAAGGCGATATTTTCAGATAGGTACTCCCGGCTGGATCGCCTTCTTATTTGGCGGCGAGGCCCGACCGAGGCTACTGATGTCTATAGACATTTCATAAACATTTCTAATCTTAAGAATTAAAGCTTTTTTTTGAAACTTGGAAGCCAAAGCCCAAAATGTCTTCGAAAATTATTTTTCAGTGTGATCGTGTTGAAGATATAAATTTTGAAAAACTGCTGATGATAATTTTCGAAATATATACGCAAATCTGCTTTCTTGCTTTGTTGCGTTCAAAAGAAATTTTATTTAATAGGTATAATTCACCATAACTGTTTTTCTTATCACAGCAATATCCAGAAAGCTTCAGGGAAATTTGTCCTTTCAATGCTACTCATCGCTTTTCCAAACTCGAAATGCAAGAACACATTGAGAAGTGCCCTATGAGACGATTCATGCAGCCCGAACTATACCAAAGTAAGTTAAAAAAATTTTAATAAAAATTAGTATTTAAAACTGTCTTTACTTTGTTTATTTAACCCTTAGTGCCCGACATGGTTTTTTTGGCGCTTTTGCCCGACTAAGTGTCTAACAGACACTTATTCCCTAAAATTCGTATTTTTCATATTTTTGTACACCTTGACCTGGTTTAAATGATCAAAATAGTTTTCTGCATATATCTTTATTATTTTTCAACAATGAAAACGATTTAAAACTATTTTAGGTCTTTAAATTGACTGAAATACTTATACTTTCCAGTAGCAGCAAATGTATGGATAGTGAAATATATCAAAAAGTCTGTCAATTATATGTGGCACATTCTCTGAAAATTTCATCTAAACCGGATGAAAATCCAACTAGTGATGCAAGAATTTGTGGACACACAAATACAGTCACACACACTAAACTATGTATTTGTTCAGAAAGCTCTGAAACGCAAGGTCGATTTATATAAATAGTCCACTCTGCCCGACAAAGTGTCTGAGAAACACCTACCTTTGTTTTCATTGACATGTAGCACGAACACGTTGCGCCGAAGGTCCACTCTGACTTTATCGGGCACTTCCGCGTGACTGGACTGGAAGGTACTGAGACGCGCGGGGAGCCAGCTAAATCAGGGCCGACACCGTTTATTGTCAAAATTTGTTAAGTGTCTGTGGTACACTTGTCGGGCACTAAGGGTTAATTTAATATAATTTTCGTTAAGTAGAAAATATCGGGGACCTAGTGTCAAACGTTTTGCTTAGTTGAGGTTTAAAACCTTGAATCAAGGAAAAACAAATGATAAGGTTCTGATCTGTTCAAGTGAAATAACGTTTAATTGCTTGGCGAAATCTTTACCTATACCAAATAGACGGTGCCGACTTTTCAATTGATCATAAATTGAAGGATTATACAAAATTGGAAACAACTAGTTAGTATTTTAGTCCGGAGGAGAGCAGGAACATAAAAAAGGCCGATCAGGTCGTGTACTGAGCCAAAATAAATGTTCATGTTTTTAAACCTAAAGGTTCTAAATCTAAAGACTGAGGGTGAGGCTCTGTTTCTGAGCAAAGCTAAACCGAGGAAACGTTCAAATGTTAAGGAGTGCAGTACAATATCTTTATAATTTAATTTGAAAAAAAAAACGATTAAACAACCACCGCAGGGTCCCACTGGGAGCAACTGCCATCAAAAAATGACATCAGCTTCCAGTAGAACCGCGGTAAATCACACCTATGGCCACGATCACGACCCTGAGATGGGTGGCCACAGGACACGGCCAAAGCACAACGACAGGCTGACGAAACCCTCGTATGTCTTGAGAACACGAAGCGACCCAAGGATGCCAGCTTTCTGCATCCATCTCACAAGTTCCTTTGCATCTTTTTGGCACGCGGCACAGTAGAATGATATCAAAAAACGAGGTTCAAAATAACTTGTAGCTAGCAATTCTTAACCGATTTTTGATTTTTTCAGAAAAATTCAGCATTAGATTTGGAAGAGATTTATGTGGCCAGATTTTTCAATTTTTTGTTGTTTAAACTCTTGTGTTGATGCAAAGAGTGAAGAAAAAGTAGATTTTTTCGTTTTTTTATTTAACTTCATGAAATTTGTTTTCTATGATCAGCATTGCCAGACTTTATGCACGGGGGTAGTTGAAAGCAAAAAAATTATGACATTGTTGAGTTAATTGTTGTAAACAAATTAACTGTAACCCTTTTCCCAGCCTCTCAAAAGGTAAGCTGGGAACCGTTACCTAAATGGCCGCGCCAACGCCGGTACAGAAAAGTAAAAAAAAATTAAATTTGCACTTACCGTGCTGTCGGGCGCCAGACGCCTACTCGGCGTCACTGCAAATTATTTCAGAAACTTTCAATATTTTAGCAGACTAAATTAATTTAAATCAGCTTAAGCTAGCTCAAGGAGAGGGATTCGTGAGGGCGAGAGAAGTACTTTAAAAATTAATGTAAAAAAAGGTTAATGTAAAATTTAATTAAAGTTAAGTTATAGCGATTACATGAATGCTGGCATTTGAATTTGTATAAAGGGAATTAAAACCCCGAACCATGATTTCATAACCTCGAAAACTCTTCGGTCCACCGAAGATTTATAGTCCCGAATTTTGCATTAAACATTTCTATTCACTACACTAAAAGAGCTTAATCTAAATTTATATAAGATATTTACTACTAAAACTGGCTCAATCCTAACATCTCAAATTAAATTGTCCCAACATAACGGGTCCACAGCACCAACATGGCGTCTGCCCGCTTTAGTCCGAATACCCTCCTAGTTTAACATTTTATGTAAAGCCCAACTAAACCTCTATATTATGTACTTCTACTTTCATAAACATTCAGCACTTGTACTTACAAACACAAACAAACAAAGCTAAAAGGAACGGAGAAAATGACGCCTACCTGAGGTCCAGAATCCACGAGTATCCTTTAGTATAATTTTACGCCAGTCCGGCAAAATAGACTCGTCTGGTAAGCAAGCGACAATTTCCAAATACGTCTTTCCCTCAAAAACTACTTGCACGTCGATGGCCGACACGAAATTGAACTCCTGCGTCCTCTCTCCTTGCCGGTTCCTTCCCGCTCGCGCCAATTTCTCTGTCCAGTCGGCGCTGCCCTCTTTAATGATTTCCGGGACTCGGGTCGATGGAATCTGGGCCGTTCCGGTATTTGGAATGCCGGCCGGCACAAGATGGATGCTCCCTCGTGTTGACAGGTATCAGGTCCGGCATGGCCTGATATCTCGACAATACTCCTTTTGTCTAAGATTAATTTCGGGAGTCTGTAGTTTTCTCCGAGTGGGACCCGTAATGCTGTGTAGTGTAACGCGACCGTGGATGAGTGTGGTCAGCTTGGCCGAGTGAGGTGGTGCGGGTGGCGTAGTGTGTTTTGTGGACGATTGGAGTCTGTGGCAGTGTTTTTCCCTGCCGGACTTTCTTCAATTATACTAAAAGAACTCGTGGATTCCTGAATTATTGCAGGACGTCACCTTCCTCCTTACCTTACTACTCCAGGTGTCTACTCTAACCTAGTAGGTAATAATCCTTTACATTTATTTAGTCTCTAGTTCCCTAAACTAATCTATCTGGTACTTATTCTTCTCAAAATTTACAATATAAATTCACTCTCATTCCTTCAAACTAAAGAACAATTTCGCTTTCATGAGTAATAACTTAATTTCTAATACTATCTTATTTCTAAATTTGAGCTTGTGCTGGCCATGGGAAAATCATGGTCAATATTAATTTTGTTTAATAAATCATAATAGCTGGGGGAAGGATCTTAACGGGGGACTAGCCACCACGTTTCATGTATGTATACCATTAAGCCATTTCCCTTTCGGGGTAGGCGTGACACTACCCGATTCGGGTAGTGTTTCTAGGTGGATAGTTTCTTGTAGTAAATAACTACAAGTGTGGGCTCACCACACCCACGACACGCCAACAGCACGCAATTAGTAGTATTCCTGAACGGTCACCCATCCAAGTACTAACCGCGCCCAACACTTAATAATAACTTAATAATAACTTAATAAATAGTCTGCACTATGGATTCTTCATTTGCAAACTGAATTTTTGCGTTAAAAATACTTGATTTCATCGAAAAAATAATACCCGATCATAACAATTTGACATTCGATATTTTTCATTAATTTTATAAACAAATTATAAAAACAAATGCCTCGTGTGGACATTTAAAGGCCGAAAGAAATCGTTTTTTCTTTTAAATTTGCTTAAATTATATCGCCAGTGATGTTTAATGATGGAAAATTATCATCCGATATTTTTCATTACTTGTTTTATATTCTTTAATAAAAAAATTATTAGTTTTTTTTTTATTGAAATTTAAGAATTTTAAATTGGATTACAATCAAATTCAAAATCCCATTTAACGTCCAAAAATCATATTAATATATAGAATTCCTGAAAATAAAAGAAGAATTCACCGATCAAATTTGGACAACCACCACAAAATGCTCCTATTGCCATCCTAAAAACAAACAAAAAAATGTTTCTTTGGACAGAAATAAAAAAGAGGAAATAAAAATGAGAAGGCAATCAACCAAATTCCCTTGCTTCTCTTTTTTATTACTTTCGCCTTTTTTTTTTATTATCATCAAATCACAATATGAAAGCATGAGAAATATTTACCAACGTTCCGGCGCTCTTGCAGTACCCTTATCAAGATAAGAAAAATTAGAGCAGGTGTGTGTCCAAAGAAACATTTGTTTTTGTTTTTAGGAATTGCAATAGGAGCATTTTGTGGTGGTTGTCCAAATTTGATCGCTTAATTCTTGTTTTATTTTTAGGAATTCTATACATTCTCATTTTATTTATTATTATTATTTGTATATATTGATAATTATTATTAATCAAATAAAAGCTGATATTATACATAATTATATAAAGAAATGCCCAGTATGGACATTCAAAGCAGAAAGAAATCGTTTTTTCTCCTAATTTTCTACAAATTATATCGCCAGTGCTGTTTAATGATCGAGAATTTCATTCAATATTTTTTATAGATTTTATAAATAAATTATATAAACAAATACCCAGTGTTCACATTTAAAGACCGAAAGAAAACGCTTTTTCCCTTTAATTTCCTCAAATTATGTCGCCAGTGATGTTTACTGATGAAAAATTATCAGCCGATATTTTGTATTAATTTTATAAACAAATTATATAAACAAATGCCCAGTGTGGACATTTAAAAGCCGAAAGAAAACGCTTTTTCTCTTAAATTTCCTCAAATTATGTCGCCAATGAGGTTTAATGATGGAAAATTATCATTCAATATTTTTTATCAATTCTGTAAACAAATTATATAAACAAATACCTAGTGTGGATGTTTAAAGGCAGAAAACATTCGTCTTTTCGCAGCTAGCCTCAAAGTATGTTGCCAGGGATGTAATCGTTGTTTCTTTCAATTTTCGTAATGTAGTATCCTTAAGAATTGTTGAAGATGGAAATTTGTACAACAACAATAAGAATACACTTGCTATGTATCATAATTCTTTGTCAATTTCTTAAGATTCTATTGATTAGTCGCGAACAAGTTTTAATTCCTAAGTCTTCAATCTGAGATAAGCAGCTCGAGACCTTCAGGATCTAGAATACTATCAGACTACTTCCAGTCTTTTCTTAGATATGCCAAGTAAGCGTTCGAGGATGTCAATAATTTTTTTGAATCAGATAAATGTTCCTTGCTATTCGGCTGCATTTTTGGGCAGAAAACTCACGAAATCGTTTGAAATTCTTATTCCGTGCCTCTTGGGCTTTCTTCTGATAACAAAACAATAGGAATTAGGAACCATTGGATGATCTTTGCACCGTGCAAGAGAATCTTATGCACAGATGATGGCATATAAAACCCATTGTAGAGCTCGACATCGAGTTCTGCAGTTTGGAAAACCTTCCTGGTTTCCCGCCACATCATTATGCCTGTGCGTATATTCCCTTTGAGCCATTACGCGACAACCATCAATAATGTGCTCGATGGATTCGTTGGTATCTCCACATAATCGGCACCGGTCAACCACGTCTTGATGTAACACGTGTTTGCGATAATTTCTGGTGCTGATAATGCGGTCCTGAATAGCAATGACGAATTCTTTTCGTTTCTGGATACAGGACGCCCTTTCTCAGACAAATATTGGATGCCTCACTGTCCACTTCATACTGATCTAACGTTTTGGGGTGTTCGCCGTGTATGACTTTCGGTCTCCATTGCGTTTCTAATTCCTCTATGGTTTCTGCCCTGATATTGAAGGCCTCCTCTGAGAACAAATTAAAGGGCGTGTAGTCAAGATCCGCTTTACAGATCGTGTTGTAAAGCGTAACATCTCACTTGCTGTTAAAATAGTCTCGCAGCTGTATAACTTGTGACTCACACAATTTCCTGAGATCTACAATGCCCCTACCCCCTCTATGTCGTGGTAGAACTACCCTTTCAATCGCCGAATTACTGTGGTGCATTCGGTGTTTCATCATTTCTACGCGGATGATTCTGTTTAATCGTTCGAGGTCAGTGTTCGACCATTTGATGAGCCCAAAGGAGTACGTGAGGACATGGATGGCATAGGTGTTGATTGCCCTGATCTTGTTTGCCGAGTTAAGAGAGCTCTTCAAAACCATACGATTGAGATTTTATAATGATATTTTATTTCTATAACTAATCTTTCTGCCTTGTGCATGATGTTAATATATTGTTATACTTCAAACAGTATCAGTCAACATTTGTGTACATTGTGTTGTAGGCCACCTGGCCAAGTTGAGAACACGTAAAATAAACACTCATCTGTGCGGCTTCCCATTCGAATTTTTCTCTCGAAAATTCGAGTGAAAGGCCTGTTAGCTGAAGTGTCGATTTTACGATGTTTTCAAGCGACGAGTTTGCTTATCCCAGTGATTCATACCCTATTGTATTAGCTCTCTCCTTTCTCATCAAGGCCGCCGGTAATAGCCGGAAATTTCCCGGCAGACCAACAAACAAGCGTTTGGTCAAGTTCTGCCGCCTCGCTCCGTTCATTTAATCAACCACGCGCCCGGTTAGTCACGTACACCAAGGTCTGTCCTCTATCTCACGCGCGCTCCTCTCTTCCGTTGTTTCACTCTCTATCTCTTTCTTTCCTATCTCCCCCACTCTCAGACACACGGGTACGGCCGGGGATCTCAACCGACGGCAGAAGAACACAGGAGTTTTGCAATGTTTTTTTTATCATTGAATAAACTTTAAAAATAACCACAGATCACAAATTTGCAAATTAAATTATTAATTAATCAACTTTAAACAATTAGAAGATTGAGCCGGAAATAATAGCAAAATAAAGTCCATATATGTGTACGTATGTAAGTACATACACATATATCGGCGAACTAAATAAGTAAATATTTAGGCACATTTCTTTTACTTTTAAATAAGGAATAAATAGTTTTATTTTTAATATTAAATTGTTTTCCCTTAGGAAATAAGTAGGACGACTATTCGGAAGTTGGAATTTCGTAAATTTTGTTCATTGTTTATTTTTAATTAATTGTTATTAACAAACCAAACCGAAAAGCCGTCCTATTAGAGATAATCACTTTCCGTTTGCGCTAGATTTAAGTTTATTTTGTTCTAAGTGAGTGTACAATTTTTCAGGAATTTAAAAAAAATAACTTATATTTTTAATTGTTAAATAAAGTTTCAGAAAATAAGCTTATTTTAGGTTTAATATGGCCACCGGCGCGCGAAGGCTCTGGTAGTAGGCCTGGGCGGCGATGCCCTCCGCTCGGCCGCGACTTCGTTGCCGTTTCTCGGCCAGTCGGCGAGGTCGCCGCTGCTCCCACTACCGATGAGACCTCCGTGCCCGGGCTGCCGAGAGGCGAGAGTAGCTAGGAAGATCAGTTAATTGTACGACAGCCAAGGAGTCAGTAGCCTCAGCTTTGCCTCCTATCTACTTTTGGAATAAAAATTGCATCATAGTTCTAAAAGAAAAATCAAACTCTTGATTCCTTCGATTTCAACCACCTTCAACAGTTCAACCTTCGGTCAACATTCCGGTCGCGTGCCGTCCGTCGGTCCGGGAATTTCATCACGCCGGTTAATATTCGCGCTCGGTTCAGAAAATTAATTACTATTTTTATTTTCAGGACTACCGCGGATCGGTTTCAGCAGCCACTTTCATCGGAGACTTCCAGGATTGTTCGCGGTTTCTTCTTAGAAATTAAAGTCACGCGTTACCTAGAAGTGATATAGTGTTAAGTGATCGGGCTAAATTCGTCGGGTGAAAAATAGTCCGGGTAGGAAGCTTGCGTCCCCGAGATTGGCCCGAACGGATAGGTCCAAGGACGTCAAGAGGGTCCATCAAAGTGAAGACCGGGTCGTCCCGAACGGGTTGGCCTATTATTCCCTGAGAGGCAGTCGCGCGTCATAGATCACGGGCCGGGCATAGATTCGTGTTTGTGTAAACCAACAAAGTTCTTGTGTTCTCGGGGATTGAAATTCTTTCGTGCCGCCTCACGGGATCGGGGAATTTTTCTTTGGGGATTCGTTTCGTGAGTTGTGTTTTTCCGTCAAACCTCTTATGTCAGCAGGAAAACGTCCGGCGCGGCCGAATCAACGGACACGGAGGAGGCAAACGCGTCGGGCCGAGGAAATGCGTCTTGATGCCGAGGAAGTGAATCGTGAAGCGGTCCCGCGTGACAGGCCATCTCGGCCAAACCAACGTACGCGACATCGCCAGGCGCGCCGAGCAGAGGAAGCGAGTTTAGCCGCGAAAGCGAGGGCACGGGCCGCCGCTTTAGAGTATATTCCTGAAGAGCCGGCACTCTTCCGCGCGGGACAATTATTGGAGATCCAACGGGGATGACCGGGTACTAGGGATCCTCGCCAACGGAGGCCGGCCACCGACCGATTCGAACCTCTCACATTACGGTTGCCGCGTTACGCGAACGAGCCTCGACACGTCTTTCCGCCTTGAAACATCACGCGTCGGGACCTGTCACCACAACCATCGACTAGCCGCGGTCCCATAATAGTCGACTGTCGCGATCCGCCACTGCCGCCGCAGGCATTACAAGTGCCGCCTGCATTCACGCTACCATCTCTTGCCGAATTCATAAGTTCGCAGATTTCCGCACCTAGTCCTCCACCCGCCGAGGAGACCAGGGCTGTTTCTTCAGCGGTTCCAGAACATACGCCGACGCCGTCAACTTTTTCCGCCGTGAACATATCTCCGGTCACGCCGGTCCGCGTATCGACTTCATCGTCCGCCGTCCCCGCCTCTCACGTCGCCCCGGTTCGTGCTTCGACTTCTTCCTCTGCCGCTGAATCCGGTTCAAGCGACGATGTTTTATTACTTTCGGCCGACCACACGCCAGAGATCCTTTCGCCGTCTCTGCTGGGCTCTCCGCCACCTAAACGGTTCAAAGGTTCTGACTCTGCGCGGCAAAACATAGGTTTTGAATAGACCCGCGCGTCCGCCGTATTTCGATCCGAAAATGTTTGCTACCCTTCCTTCTTCCCCCCCCCCCCCCTCACCCCTCCACACAAAAATGCCGCACTCGGCGACCACCTAACCTCCTCCCTCTTTCTTTTCTCTGTGGGACTCATGGACGGTCTCTCCGCATGAAAACGTCTCATCAAGGGAGACATTAAGCAGGTATACTTGCCCCCACCCCCTAGTTTGCGGAACGTCCCACAGGGAATGACTCAACTGGACTCTTGGCTCGCGTCCCGACAAAAGGGAGACAGCACCCCTCGTCACCCTAGGTTAAATTAAACCTAGGCGTATCCTCATCTCGCTCCTTCCTATCGCCCCCCCCCTCCTTTCCTTCCTCCCCCCTCACACATACTGTTCTAGAGAGCTCGTCCCGGACGCTCTTTTTCGTACCGCTCGCGTCGGCCGTATCAGCGTATCATCAGGAGTGACTCCCGCCGCTCTCTCTCTCTCACACAGTGAGCCCCCCCTCCCCCGGACAATAATTCTTGCTTCATGCAGATTTCATTCTCGTCTTTATTTAAATAAAAGAAAAACGCGAGACGTATTATGTGCACGACCCCTAATGTACCACAACAACAAAAAAGACTTTAGAAACTTTTCGCTTCTATGACCTTCATTGAATATAAATGTGAGAAACTGAAATAAAATAATTAAAACTCCAGTAACTATTGAAATTAATATTAAAAAGTTAGTCGGCCCCCAAGGACCCCTGGAGATATTTCGTGTGTACGGAGCTACGTCATGTCACTAGAGGAGAGATTCTCACACGCCTATGCTACTACTCCCGTTCATCTTAGTTCCTCAAAGTAAATTTAGATAAGTTACATGGAGAGGTTGGTTTCCGTGGCATGTAATGACCGCATCTATTAAAGAATCGTTTTTTGCTGTTTTAACAAAAGCAGCCCTCATAGGTTGACTCTAGAAATGCTCTTTACGAAGTCTTCTATCGTAATTTTTAACTTGTAAGATTTTTCTAAGTGCAACAGTACTAGTGCCTAGTTAGTGTCCGTCAATTACAGCTTGAGTCCAAATATTCGTACAAGGGTTGTTTTTTTCTTTTGTTTGAATAATCAAACTGTTAAACTGTGGTCACAAGCACTGCGTTGGACTCACGTTCCCGCACGCACAACTGTTTATACCGCGCCACAGTGGGCTGAGAGACCACCAAAAGTGGCTAAAAGTCAACTTCACAGTTATTAATGGAAGAATTATTTTTCATAATATAGATGAGTTGAAGAAACTTTTCACCAAATTTAATTATACTTTTAACTAGTTTTCTTAATTCTGGAGCGATATGAATTGAAGAAATGTTTCTTTTTTTTGTTACTGTTTTTTGGAGAAAAATTTTGAAAAACTCGTTCATGATATTACGAACCAAAATGTTACAATCATTGCTGCTTATTAGAGTGGTAATAAATAATTACGTTATAGAAAAGAAATCCAAATTTTAGCTCGGTTTTGAATCCTCTCACTTTGTACTCATGCATTTCAGGAATTCACAGCAATAGACAATTTTTGAATCAAAAGTTCCCCGAGGGTACACCTGGTATCTGAAGTTCTATAGTGCTTTTAGGTTCATTATGATGTTTACTATCAGGTTATTTGCCACCGTCTGCCACCATTGACATTTGACGAAGATATTAGTGAATGAAGTTGAGCGTGCACAGTGGGCTGGAGACCACCGAAAGTGGCCAAAAGTCAAATTTTTGTTTGGATTTATATGAAGTTTGGTATAAGGGGGTTTTTGAGGTCGCTGATTCCGAATTTGTCGTCAAAATTAATCAATTCAAAATGGCAGATACAATATGGCGCCTGAAATTTCTAAATTTCTACTTATTTATATGAAACTTGGTGTAAGGAGGTTTCTGAGGTCGCTGATTTCGAATTTGATATCAAAATTCCTAAGTTCAAAATGGCGGATCCAATATGGCTCCTGAAATTTCTAAAATTTTACATATTATTAATGAAACTGGGTATGAGGGGGTTTCTGAAGTCTCTGATTTAGAATCTGACGTCAAAATTAATAAATTTTAAATGGCGGATCCAATATGGCGCCCGACATTTCTAAATTTGTACTTAGACGAACTCGAATTAACCGACGAAGAAAAGTTTGACGTGGCCGGAGATATTTAATTAGAAGCAAGAGGACTCATTTCAAAGTTTTACACAAATATGTAAAAATACGAATAGAAATACAAATACTAATGAAAAAAAAAATTTTTAGGCGTCATATTGGATTCTCCATGTTGAATTTAAGAATTTCGACATCAAATTCGAAATCAGAAAGCTCCTTACACCAAGTTTCATATAAATAAGTAAACATTTAGAAATGTCAGGTGCCATATAGGATCCGCCATTTTGAATTTATGAATTTTGACGTCAAATTCGAAATCAGCGACCTCAGAAACCACCTCATACCCAGTTTCATATGAACATGTACAATTTTAGAAATTTCAGGCGCCATATTGGACCCCCATTTTTAATTTATGAATTTTGATGTCAAATTCGAAATCAGCAACCTCAAAAACCTCCTTACACCAAGTTTCATATGAATAAGTAAAAATTTAGAAATTTCTGGCGCCATATTGGATCCGCCATTTTGAATTTATTAATTTTGACGTGAAATTCGAAATCAGCGACCTCAAAAACCCCCTTATAAAAAAAAATTGATTAGCATTTCGAACTCGAAAGTTCATTGCCTCACTACCCGATTCGAGTAGTGTTTCTAGGTGGATAAGTACTACCAGTGTGGGTCCACCACACCCACGACGGGCCAACACCACGCAGTATTCCCCGAACGGTCACCCATCCAAGTACTAATAGCGCCCAACGCTGCTTAACTTCAGTGATCTTACGGGAACTGGTGTTTTCAGCGTGGTATCGCCGTTGGCCAAAAACCCCCTTATACCAAGTTTAATGTAAATCCAAAGAAAATTTGACTTTTGGCCACTTTCTGTGGTCTCCCAGCCCACTGTGCGCGCGCCTGATTGGCCCAGTTTAAATGTTTCATAACTCAATAACTAAAACTTAAACTGATTCTTGGAAAGGGAATTTTCGATTTATTTTTGTATTTTTATACAGCTAAGCAAGTCTGGAAACTTGAGTCTGGGACACTCTGTATATATCATATTACTTTATATTCACTCCAATAAAAAACAACGATTGTAAGATTTTAATTCATAACATTATGAAAAAGTTTATTTTGAAACCGTAATAAAAAGGCAACATTTGCTTTAGTGGCTTCTGCTTATCTAAGTTATGAAAATTATGTCTCCCACCAAAAATTTTGTAGTTGGTCTTTGGATAAGCAATTTTTTCCAGAAACAATAACTGACCTTTGAAAAACATCTTGTTCTGTTCAGCTGTTGATTTGCGCGTACGTGGCTCAACTATCATTTTTAATTACTGTATCTCCTTTTTTCATGAAATTGTTTTTTTATAGTGTAAAAAAATGTACTGTATATGAGATATGATTTGCCCTAAGCTGGAATTGTAGAAGCATCGCTTGGCTCCATTTCTATATTGACACAAAAAAAAACAGGTTCACTCTAAGAATAACTGCTCAAAATAATGTTCGACTGAAAACGTTTTGAGAAATTAGGTATATCCGAAAATGTTCGTGATCTTAAGGGGTAACACTACGCTTGCGCCCGAAAAAGAGGTCCATTTTCAAGAATTTTTTTGGGAGTTTGACAAAAAGAATAGAAATTACTTTTGGAGGGTTTAATCAGCATGTATGTTGCCTTTTTAAAAAACGGACTGTGCGGCCGGAAACATTTTTCCTTCAATTTGCGAGGTGGAACAAACAACCAAGAATATTCAAGAGCTATATGTCATTAGCTTGAGAACTACTTAGGATTTTTTTTTTCTTGAAAAAAGTTTCGATATTCGGCCAAAAATAAGCACGAAATTGTTTATAAAAAAAAAGTTTATATTAAATCAAAAAACCCCTACGTAGTTCCATGAAGAATGTAATTTTAAAGCTACTGTGAAAATTTCAGACTGATATGTGTAACGGTCTTCAAGCAATGTTTCCGGCCAGTTTGAAAAAAGTGATTTCGAGAAAAGCGCGTTTAAAGTTTTACTAACAAATAAGTCCATGAATCTTAGCAGCGTTCACTGATTCACAGACACACCTATACTATTTGTAATAGAAATCTGCACCCTGGTTGACACCTGAGGAACCCTAATAACCGTCCCACTTAACATTTCGACAGGTAAAAGAAATATAAAAGCGTTGGATCCAAGTGCCCCGCTGGAGCGCTCAGTACACGCTTCAAGGCGCTTCGGTGAAATCAAGATTTCGACCTGTTCGCATTTTTTTTTGCAATGGGACCAAGTGCACTTTGTTTTTAAGCCCCTAAAGTACATTTTAAGCCAAGAAAAAAATAATCGATTTTTTGAAAATCCTAGAGTGGTGTTACCCCTTGAAGAAAAATCTTGGAAAAATCGCTGTCAGTGTCTCTTGCGACTGCACTGAACTAAACTGACCAAAGATCTGAACCAAAGATCATGTAACAAAGTTACAAGCACCCCGCTACCATATGACCGTGTGGTTCTAATACCCAAAACCTCGTCCTCGAGCTTCAGTCTCGCTAGTCGTGTGCTACCTACCTACCCGGTGATTAGGATACGAAGAGTGCCCAACCCCCAGTGTTCTTCACACGACGTCACTAATCCCGAAGGACAACTTCCGGTCTTGTTGCCTCATCCCCGAGGATAATCGACGAGTTACATACTCTCCTGGTAGCTTTGATTTCATCGCCCGGGTGCCAAAACAACATCGCTCGCCCGCTCTTGGCTTCGCCGCTTGGTTCGGGCTTTTGAGAGAGTCCCTACACTGAGGGTTAAATATCGTAAGTTGGTACAATAAACCCTATTTTACATATTTAAATTGCCTCATAACTGACTTTACCTAGTTCTCGACATTCCAGCATCCTTCCATCCCCTTAATTTGCGAGGTCCCTCACGAATTTGGCGCCCTTCTCGAAAAAACCCACAATTCCTACCAAAAATCCCCTCCAAGTCGAGAACGAAGT
>CAKNXH010054044.1:0-24908 GCA_932178445.1 Andricus quercusramuli
AGTGGCGCTGAAAAGTACATTAAAATTTAAGCTTTTTGTAACAGTGTACGAGTCCGCGACTGCCGTAGCTGTATTACATCAGGGTTAAAGATCATCTCATTCATGAATGGTGATCTTGGCATCAGAACTAAAATTTCATGTTGCAACACAAAATCTCGATCCTGATGCTACTGCCTTGATGAAGTTATTCAGGTTTTTCATATGTTATGTTTTGATTCCTTCCCTCAAATTTTGTTCCGGCACAGTAGTTTCTTTTCACGCTTTAAAATGTCCTCCTTCGTCCCACGGAAACACCTGCTCAATCGTCTTCCATTTACTGTTAGATATACGATGTTACGTGACACGGTGCCTGAAATGTTGCTTCAGGCCTTTCGTCGCATTGGACTTGTACATACATATATTCGAGGATGTCACTCCTGACACCTTATCTGTTTCTCTGATCGATCACATGCTCTTTACGAATGCAACTTCAGTCGATATTTCCGATCAAAGGCGTGCACTCGTTCATGCAGGATCAACCAGGAAGAGTGTATCTTTACATTTTTACTGTATGAATAATAATTGATACAAAAACAAAATAAGTAAAAAACAAGCAATTAAATTTCAAACATCCACTGTAGGTCCTCTTTTTATTCAAGTACAATTATTGATTTTGTTTCTCTCGAAAACGGTTCTATAGGTTCTATATTTGCGAGATATCAAGCTTTGAAGTGACCGAGCAATAATGTAAAATATACCTATTTCAGAGAATAATAAAATTAAAAGTCTTTAATGTAGAACGTAGATCTTTAGAGTGTCACTTCTCTTGCTTTTGATTTCCTCTGATTGAATCTTCCAGATTTCGATAAAGTCTTTTCATGCTCCTCACTCGAAATGCTTACATCAAGAATTCAAAGTGAGATCTGGCTTAGAATTTCTAAAGAATAAAAAATTCGCAAATTCCAGAGTAGCGAATGTAGAATATATAGATGTGGAGATAAGAAGGAAAGATGGTAAGGGTTGAAGGGTATGATCGAGCGGAAAGAACGTGACGAGCATTTTCATCGTGGTCTCTCGAGGTTTTCCTTTTTCTTTGGTAGCTTCCACTACCGTATTCCAGATAAAACGAGCGTGGGAGACCAAATGGACAGGCGTTTCTTTCGGTCTCGCGAACGTTTCCGCGCAGTTTGACCCTGTTCGGAACATTTACTTTCTTCTCTTGCTCTCTCTTCTTCCACTTTGATTCTCTAACTCCCTGTCTCCCTTTCAGTCCAAGTTTTCATGTCCCTCTTTTTAGCTTTCTCATTCTCCCGATTCAACGTACTCGAAGGGATTTGTTTTCGAGTCGAGACCGCATTTATGCCCATCCTCGTTTAGAGTGCAGAGTGTAGACTGTAGACTGTAGTGTAGAGTGTAGAGTGTAGATCCGTAGACTGGTGTCTCGTCCGTTATATGAGACGACCTCACGGGGCATTAGCGGTTTACGACTCTTTCATGTAATTGTCGAGCTCGTCAAGTTTTACGACTGTGCACGCACATAGTCGAAAAGTGCTGTCCTTATCAAGTTACTCGCTTAGTTTTCCAGTAATTGCGAGTGGAAACCTTTATTCAAGATTTAATAATAATCACCGATTTAATAATAAGCACCGAATCCGCTTTACAAACACAGAAAAAAGTGGGGGTTCTATTAGAACCAATGTTTGGTACCAAATTGGTACAAGTTAATGATGCACATTTTGCTTCATAATTCGAATTAAATAATATTACACTGGAAACAATTTAATGAAGAAACTAAAATCATAGACATTGTCATTCCTGAAAGGAAAATATCGCACATGAAATGTGACAGTTTTTAAGGTCTAGTTGAAAATCCGATGTTTTCCACTGCGCATGCACAAGAAGCGCGGGACTATTTAAAATTATATAATATACACTTGCAATATTAGGTTAATATTGCATTCATTAAGAAGCTAGGTATTTCTATAATTCAATTTAATTTATTTTAAAGAAGAATAAAAAACGTTTGTTAATATTTATCTGTATGACTATTCATATTATTTATTGATTTCAAATAGGCCCGCGCTTTTCGACACATACGCAGTTGAAAACGTCGGCACCCGCCGATGGCCATCTATCGGATATCATCGAACTGAAAAGGAATCCTTAATAAGAGTTCTTTTAGAGCCTAGTTCTAAATGATCCCAAGTTTTACTTGAGCCGCAACGTTACTGAACCCTCAGTTTTTTCTGTGAATGGAAGTGCAGGGCGGCTAGTAGGGTGGGTAAAAAAATGGTTTCAGAAATCGCAAACAATACCATGCCGAAAAGTATGTAGTGCATACATATGGGGGATCATAACTGAAAACTAAAAATTGGATCAAATTTTACTCCAGTTTTGATCCCTCAGATACAAGTAATTTTTTTGAGTTCACTTTGATCCCATGAAAGCCCTCAAATGACAAAAAAAAATTTAGATGTTTTCATGGGCGCAAAAAATAAAAGTTAATTACAAGGATATATTAAAACAATTGTCTTGTGCAGAATAGTATCGTAAAATGTAGAAAAAATTAAGAAGACTCTGTACACCCTCAAAAATATTAACAATGATTGAAATTTTTAAAAACTTTGAAACTCTGCAGATAATAATTTTTTAACCTATTTTTCTCGCGCGATTTGCCTAGATTTAAATCAGTCGATGGTCAATGGCCACCAACTGTTTGGTTGAAATATTATAAATCTAGCGCTGTAAGAACAGCAGTTCCAATAAAAAACCTTACTTCTTTCTTGTATTCTTTTTAATATACCGTTATTTATTAACAAATAATAATGCATAGCGTCCTAAATTTTCAATGTAATTTTCTGTTTAATATTATTAATCTACTATATAAAATTCAAATTTGTACACTTGAGGCTCGAAACCGGCCACACCGTTGCACAGATCGACTTGCAAATATTTATATACACGTGTCGATTAGGCACTAAAGGTGGTTCCTACGGCACCAAATTTTGCACACAGATTCTTTGGGCTCCCGGACAGGTCGTAAGAGTATTGGGGGATTGGGGAAAGGTGGCAGCGGCTAGCTGTTACCGCGGGCGAAGTCCGCGGGTGACAGCTACTATATTCTATAAATAAAATAAAACCTAATTAAATTTTATTCAATAGATGGCTGGGGAGGGGGTAAAAATAACCCTTTCCTAATTTATAGATGACTCTACAGTTGCTGAATTTCGATTAAATTACTTTATCCACAATTATTTATACTTTTGACGTAGGTAGGGTAGACTGCAGCAAGATGATAGGAGTGGAAAGAAGATAGGGGTGGAAAGGCGTCGTAGTGCTAGGTAGTAATTTTTAGCTAGCGTGTCAAGAAATTGTTGAGGAATGGCAAAGTTAAATTCCTGCCAGCGAATCTTCCATTCATCAGTTGTCAAAACTGTTTTCTGCATAATTTTTCATTTACAACCTAAATTTCCAAGATTTGAATTTATAGCACTATTTCTCTATTAAAACATATTATTATTTCATGCAAAAGGGAATTAAAATCATAAAGAAATAACAATGTTATTTTCAAAGTCGCTCATGCATTGGTGCGGCGGTCCGTCTTTCATCTAGAATTTCATCATTCCCAATTTATCTTACATACTTAATATAATCCCTGTATAAAAAAATAATTGTACACGTGAACTTTAAATGTTTACTAACAATCTATTTAAAATTGTCAAAAACAAGAGATTGAATGTTTGCATTGAATGCAAATTCCCAATTTGCTCTGTGCTGAGCATGAATGCGCGAGTCAATAATAAATTGACTGTAGAAATTTGGATATATGTATATGTGTATGGGGCAAAGTATGTATTCTGGGTACGATTGCACTCACGTCACGTAACGTATAGTTATGCGGCGCTTAGGTATGTACTATGCACGGTTAGAGTTTGCGTGCATGCACAAAAAATATTGGGGTGTGTTTTTCTTGATTAAATCAACGGGCACTCGAGCATGGAGTGTAGCAAATCGAGGACAAAATTTGCAACTTGTTCTCATGCAAAAACTTCATCAAGTCGTTTCCACTTAGAATTATGGCTGAACATTGCAATTTCAATTTTAGATAGAGAAATATAGATTTGGACCATTTTGAAAAAAAGTTAACTTAGAGTATATCTTTATTAACATCATCAAATGCACGAAAGGCTCCTTGAAGTTAGTTCCATGCATAAGCCATATCCGGTGGATGAGACCAAGCGATAACTATCTTCCAAAGAGCGAACTTCGAAGAAGGTCGATCCATTATTCTTCTACTGGCTCTGATTATACGAGAAGGATATTGATCTAGATTTCTATCGCGATGCGCTGAATTGTTTAATGCAAGACGGAGAGACAAATGGCGAAGACAGCTAGGGAGATATGAAAGAACATGCACAACTCCTTTTCCTAATCCTTTTTTCTTAGAAATTGTTTCTTATCCACTATTAATTTCAGCTACATATGCTAACGTATCCCACGGTGGGCTTCGATATGGAACTCAACCCAAAGGGTCTTTCACCCCCCGGTTTTTGTATGTTATCATTACTGCGATACCCCACGATAATTTTGAGACCAAATTGAAAAAAATCGTTCGAGCCGTTTTGAAAAAACCCCAATTTCTAATTGGGTGAATGTGTGTGTGTGTGTGTGGGGGGGGGGGGGGGGGGGGGGGGGGGGGTCAAGCGAGGATTTATATGTTAAACATCGTGCGATAACCAAAACCCTTTAAAATGTTGAAAAATTAGGTTTTTTCAAAAGTGCTTCTTTCTGGTGAATCCTAATGCTAAGATATGCTTTATAAGAATTGAAGGCTATTAATTCTCTGAAAAGATATAACATTATTTAGGTCTTAGGAGATATAGCTGTTAGAACTATTTTTTTGTTTTGCAACAAAATTTTACTAAACAATTTTTTTACATTCCCATTCTAATGAGAAGGTGTTCGTTTTATGTAAAATTTGACATTGTCGGTTTTCATCAAATCTCCCCGTTTTGAGACCTCCTGAGTCAGAAAAAAAACGATTTTTACGGAGGTGGATGTCTGTATGTCTGTCTATCTGTCTGTCCGTCTGCCTATAGTATCGTGTAGGCACGATAAATTTCGAAAGATTGATCAGATTGGATTGTGCTTTGGCACACTTTTTTATGGCCTAAATAAAAGAACGAGTTCGTTAACCAGCTATTTCGGATGAAAATTCAAAAAGTGGGCACATTTTGAACATTTTTGAGACCATTTTTTTTAAAGATTTAAAAATTCTATGTACTTTTATCAGTAGTACGTAAACAGAGGAACAAAATATCCTATTGACTTTTTCTGATAAACAAAAAAATTACCGGAGTTATAGCATTTTCAAAATTAAAAAAAAAACGAAAATGAACATTGTAAGCTGAAAAACGCACGATATGAAAAAAAGTCAAGAGGAGGAAAACGTTGAGTTTTTAACACCTTCCAATATTTCCATAACAACTTTTTGAATTTAAGAAAAAAAATCCAAAATTCTAATTTTGATCGCACAAAAAAAATACCCAAGTGCGAATTCCAATACGGCCTAACATTGGCCCAGTATTGGCAAAAATGTTGCCGAAATTCGGCTGCCAGTATTGGGCCATAGCTGGATGTGTAACTACGGTATGCACTTGGTGGCCAATTCTGGCCCAGACTCTGACCGCCATTACCGTAGTTAATTAAAAAAATAATACAAAATCATTGAATTGTTTTAGGACGCATCTATATACGACTGCATAACGTCCGAATATTTATTATAATTTCAAAAACTGAAATTTCATTCAAACATTTTGTTTAACTTTAGCACTCACTACTGCTATAAGCTAAAGATATGACAAAAAAGGTATTCAAAAAATAAATAATTATTGATTGCGAGTAATTTGACTTTGATCATTAATGGGTCCTGGTGTAGAGTGAATACATATTACATATTTAAATATTATATTATAAATAAAATTTCGAACGCTACGGGGTATCGAACCTACATCTATACCTAAATCTATCGCCTAGCAGTCGGGAGTCTTAACCATTGCGCTAAACTTCTGAGTTGAAACTTGATGAAAAAGCCATCCTACATAAGCTATAGCTCAAAACAGTTGAAACACCAAATTTTAAACTCTCTTTTTCTAATTAAATATTTATTATTATACGACGTTATGTATAGATGTAAAATATACGAACTGTTAACAGGAATATCAATAAAATAATTTTTAAATAAATAATTTATATCGATTACAATTTTTCTTCGTGTAATATTTCGTTTTTTGGCGTTTTAGACTACTTTACAACTTTCTACAATGACAGGAAATGTAATTTTTTATGAACATTGAAAATTTGTAATGACGGAACTTGGAAATTTCATCGTGAACTTTGACAATTTTTTAATAACAAATTTTTTTAAACTTCCGTGTAAGTTTTGGGTTTTAGGTGTTTTAGACCATTTTACAACGTTTAAGATTGACATTAAATCTAATTTTTTCTGAACATTTACAATTTTACATAAAGATGGAACTTGGAATTTTTTTCTTAAAAAAAATCAGAAAAAAAGTTGCATTCGAGACAGTTGTGTTTATAGTTCTTAGACATTAGAAAACATATAAATCTGAATAAATGCTTTGGCCTATACTTGGCACCTCTTTCCGGCCTTTGCAGGGCCAGACCTTGCCTTTTCCTATTGAAACATGTTTAGCCAAAGTAAAGACGAAGTTGGGAACAGCAGTGCGCCGAGTCTGGGCCGAACTCTGGCTTTTCCTCTTCAAACATGGTTTGCCGTAGTAAGTCACACTGGGCGCAGTGATGCGCCTTTGCTGGGCCAGACTCCGGCCTTTCCTATTAAAACATGGTTTGCTAGAGTAAAGACGAAGTTTGGAACAGTAATGCGCCGCGTCTGGGCCGATCTCTCGCTTTTCCTGATAAAACATGCTTTGCCGTGATAAAAGTAACACTTAGTCCAGTAATGTGCCATCACTGGGCCAAGCATCGGCGGTAGATCGACAAATTTGAATAGCCAATATAGGCAACCAGTACGGGCACAACATTGGGCCGATTAAAATGCCGATATTGGCCCAATAACATTAGACGATCTTTGGCTGCCGAAATTGGACCAAGCCTGGGCCGTGTTTTCAGTTCCGGCAATTCGCGCTTGGGTAATGATAAATCAAAAATTCCATTTTGCTGTAAAACTGTGCAAGATAAGACAAAAGATGATTTGACCAAAATTATGCACCTAAAAAAGATCTACAAATTTGTTATTATTCACTTTTTGATATGACGCGTAGTTTTTGTTTTATTCGTGAAAGTAACATTGAGAATAAAAAAATCAAATTTTTGGAAAAACAATGCAAGGTACGAAAACATATGAGTGAACAAAAATTGTGCATTCAAAAAAGATTCACAAACTTGTAATAAATATTTGTTGTAAGAATATATTCAAATTGAAAAAAATTAACTTTTTTTAAAAACGGACAAGCTAAAATAACATTTTAACTAATAAAATTTGTCGCCTAAATTATATCATTATTCTTCATTTGATAACAAAAACAAATTTAGTAATTTGTATATGAAGAACATATAACACGAAGCACAAAGTGCGCGATCAGTATATTTCGAAGCGCGAAGCGCGACAACCAAATCGCGCGCCGTAAATGCGCTCAAACTTTTTTGTTTCTATCATACGGTTCACAGAACCGAGCAATGTCGATAGAACCTTGTGTAAATAAAGTTTCTTTTCAGTCTAAAATAAAAGAAAATTTAACAATCACTTCATGTTTAGAGGTTTTGATAATTTTATAATATTTGCAAATAAACTTTTTCTTCTCATAGAAGTCGAACACGAACTTCAAAAATCTAGAGTAACCGAGCGTAAAGCGCGATGTACATACGCCCGAGCACGTAGCGCGAGGTGAATATACATAACCGTGCGCGAAGCGCGAGATCCAACAGTCGCGCGCCCTAGGCGCGCTCAAACTTACTTCCTAGTTACAAGTTGTAAAAAAGATTAAAGTAGACTGAATTTTCTAAAAATAAAAAAAAATACAATGCTTTAGTCTCTAAGATATAATTCTAATAGAACTGCACACTAAAATGAACCATTTTTTAGTGAAATTTTCTGATCAAAAATAAGTGTTGACAGCTATATCTCCTTAACTATTAGAGATGCAATGTTAGATTTTTTTTACTTTTTTCTTGAAATTTTATGCCCTTCAATTGCGCTTCTCTGGCGGTTCACTGGGCTATCACTCTCTTAAACTAAACCAGTGAAATTGTCACTGGTTGAATCAGTATTTTGAATTATCACTCGTGAACCAGTGATTTTTCCACTTTGACTGCTGGGCTGGCCTGGCCTGGCTGCAATGAGCAGGGGATATATCTTTCGTTTGTAGAAGATCCCTGGCCACTTGGGTTTGACTTTGAACGGGTCTTTCCACAATTAGGCGCAACATATTATATCCCATTATATTGCAGCCCCGCCTTCATTTATTGTTGTGAGACTGAAGCGAGGTTTTTAAAAGATAATTTTACAACTGTTACCACAAAAATGCGATGAATGATAAGTGCCATACCTAAACAGCTGACAGTGAACCTCACTGATTAAACCAGTTCCGAAACTCCACTGAATGAACCAGTGAATTCTCACTGATTGTCAGTGACACACGTCTGGCTATTTCAACCGGTAAGATTTCACTGGTTCATTTTAAGAGAGCACGACTCTAGAAAATAAAGAGTAAAATATCTTAGATATCTTAAACAAGTAAAATATCTTAGACAAGTGATTTATTTGAACAACTGATATGCCTTATTTCATTTGCACGCCAGTTTTCTGAAAATGAATATATTTAATTCTTTCAGCCAAATTGTAAATTGAAGGAAATATATCATAATAATAAAATATTTATACTTCTGAAAATCAGTAAAACAATAATTGTTCTCCACTTGGTCTCTATCCACTTTATCCATTAGGGGAACGAAACCCTCAAACTGTCTAAGCTTGATTCAAGTCAATAGAGCGTCGCGTCAGTATATTGGAATAACGTTCTCTGGCTCGAGGTAATTAGCATTCAGTTTTCAGTGGTAGAGAGAAGTTCATTAATTAAAGTCCAATTACATGGACGAGATGAGACGAGAGAATCTTGGGACAGGATCCCTCCTCGATTTTACACTTTAAACGTTTCTTCCTCTGCCTACTTTTAATTCGCCCTCTTCCTTTTCCCCGGAAACGAGAAACTTTTCCTCTTGTTCGCCTCGTCCTTATCCTACTCATTCCTACTCCCTTTCTCTCTTTTCCTCGAAGTCCCTCTTCGACTTAAGGCACAGTAGCTCGACATTTAGTTATATCACTTCATAGTTATGTAATGGCTTTATTTGATCTTCGCTTAATTAATGGGCGGTTTGTTTGATCTAGGTCCCCTACCACGCGGGCTATCGTCGATGCGAGGAACGCTCGACATTATTATTATCCGCGTGTTCTACTTTAGAATTGAATGGCATTCGTCAATATGTCAAACATGTTGCGAATGAACGTAGTCTGTTTGGATTGTTTTATCGTCCTTTTAGTTTTTATAAGATTATTTGTACTAATTGATTGAGGGTGTTCGGTATACAAATGGGAAAAAGTGAACTTTTTTGTTTAAATTAAAACCTAGCCTACTATTCTTAACCTGTTTGGATGTTGAAGAATTAATTATCCTTTTTCCATTTCTACCTTCTAACTTGGTTAGACAGAGTAACGTTTCGGTAAATGTAAACAGGAAAAATATGAGTCTATTTCGTCTCTGACTCTGAGTTTATGGGGACAGCGACTGACACTTGCAGCCGCTAGCGGCGCTAGTGAACGTGGAGATACACCAGTCTGGGACTCCAACGGCGGCGTCGTCTGCTATTCGCATTATTGGTATTATTATAAACTCATTTATATGTATTTAGTATTCTCATCTCAAAGAAATATTCATTCCCATTCGTGGCATATTCATTTGAAACAATGAGTCATTTATTTGGTTTAAAATGTATATTTTTGTCTTTAATTAATATTTTTTTGATTTAAAGAAATATTTCCCTCCGACCAATAGGTCGTTTTTTGAATCAAACAATGTTAACTTAATCCTATTAACATTTGTCTGGCTGAAAGAAACTGTTTTTTTTTTTCATTCAAAGTGCATATTTTTATTCGCCCTAGAAAAATATTTCTTTGAAAATAAACAGGACTTGCACTTGCGTCAGCCAAGTAAAATTCACTTGGTACAAGTCATCCTTTTTTTCAGTGTTCTTCTTTCGCTTATCATCTTTAAACAGATATCTTCTCTATTTAAAAATTGTCGTTTCAACAAAGTGTTAGACTTGATCAGCGCTAAAGAACATTATCGTCGTCAGTACTCAAAAAAGAGGGATGTTAAAAGTTCAGAGAGAAAAAAAATCAGAAAAAATCGTGAATGCAATAACGTGGAGAGTGTGTGAATTGAAGGCGTAGGTGTGTTCGTGTCCATAAACCAACGAGCGTTGTGAACGAACTTTATTGCTTTACGATCGTAAAGCGCGCACCTCGATATGTCCGTCGTATACGCATGGTTGGGCTCGCTTAGAGGTTTTAACCACAAGAGCTACCCAGCATTTTTGTAATAATAAAAAGAATCCACAGAACAATCACTTCGAAAGGAATTCAGATCAAAAATAAATACGTGAATGTGTGGCGTTTCATGCAAACCCCAAAGTAATGAAATTTACATTTTAGCGCGCGCGGCTCGCTTCGTTCGGAAGTTGAGCGCGCCCGAACCGTGCGTCTGTTGAATGTTGCACGGAGAAATTTTTTAGTTAACCGAGTAGGCTAAATAGCTCGGTTAAAGACATATTATTTAAAAAGAATCAATAAATTGTTGAAAGTAATCATGTGCTTGTTGCTATTCACAACCGAGCTGAAACGCTTAAAGTCAAATGGTAGAAAATAACACATTAAATGGTTGTCGGAACCAAGTTTAACTCTGCAAAATTTGATGGAGTAGTTCTTTGTTAAAATGAAACGAATTTTTCAGTTACAAGTAAACAAGTGCTTTGCATTACATTTTAACCAAGCTGCAGATAGTAGTTATATTTTCACAAGCAAACTAGTCTCTTTTTACACAATCAATAAGCTTGTTAATTTTTCTCAAGCAAGTTAGTAAAAGTAAATCAAGTTAAATTGACAGATTTTAACCGAGTAGTGACAGATTTTAACCGAGTAGAGATTTTAGCACAATTGCGCATGCGTCGGACCAGCAGCCAGCATTACGACGCTCATCCTTGGTTGTGGTTTGTGACGCGCCAATTTTTTAGTGCAAAGTGTGAAAAGTGCACTGGACATATGGCAGACGAGGACGTATGCAATTTGCTACGAGAGTGGGGCCTGTCGCAGTACATAGATCACTTTAAAGCATGCATTTTCCCCAAATTCTATTTGTTAGACTTCCCATTTGACCTAATTTCTATGCAGCTGAATTATTATTCTACCTAATCTCCGTTGCTCGGCTGCATAGAAATTCGGTCAAATGGGAAGTCTAACAAATAGAATTTGGGGAAAATGCATGCGCTATATATATATATATATATAATGGTAACCGAGTAGCTTTGCTGCCGTAGCAGTATAGGTCGGCTGCACCAGCCAAGTACATTAGTGACAGTAGCCAAGTAGCTTTTAGCAGTATAGGTCGGCTGCAACAACCAAGTACATTGGTTACGGTAACCGAGTAGGTCAGCTATCGCAACAGACTGAGGTTGGCTACTGTAACCAAGTAGGTTGCTAATTTTAAACAAAAAATTTTAGCCAATACAACTTGGTTAGATTTTACAAGGAAGTTTGCAGGTGCTATATTAGCAGTCTTACTTGGTTACTTTCAGCAGAATTTTGGTTATTTTCAACAGGTTTATTTTCTCAGTGTGCGCTTCGCGTTTGATAATGTATTTAACTCGCGATACGCGCTCGGCATTTTTGCTTCACCCACATTTGTGCGTACACCTTTTAAAGTAGTTTAAGTTCAAACCATCGACAACTGAGATTTAGTATTAGATATTATGTATTATATATATTATATATGATTATGTTCAACACTATTATATTAAATGTAATGATGTATATTACATTATTATTGAATATTATTTAAAAAATAAAAAATAAATAATTTGTTCACAAGCTACGACAAAAATTAATAGACGCAAGTTGTTCACCCTAAAAGGAGCTACAAATTTGTTATTGATCACTTTTTTATAGGTGAGGTAATTTTTGGAAATTTTTGAAAATTATAGATATTTTCAAAAATTAGTCAAACCCCCAAAAAATTTCAAATTTTCAAAAATATTCAAAAGTTTCATCTTTTTCAAAAATTTTAAGACGAGCAAATATCAACCGGCTCAGTAAAAATCTTGTTAACCGGCGCTAAAAGTGAATTGTACCGATTCGACTCGCCACGTCAGACCTCCCCTGTGATACATGATAATCGGGGGCAAAAAATTTGCAAATCATGCCCTTGGTGTATAAAGTATAATGTGCACCATGCAACTACGTCGGTCATTACGCCTTGTGTGTTTGCAATACTCGTCTCCGCCTCGCGCTTCGCGCTCGTCTACGACTTGTATTGCAAACGCACACGCGGCGTATAATGACCGACTTAAGTTCCTTGGCACACAATGTACTATAGTATCAAACCTGTTTTTTATAGGATGCGCAGTTTTTCAAACTATAAAAGCAAGACAATGAAAATACGTCTGTTTCAATATTAATTCATATTATAAATTGTAATAATATACATTTATTAAAATGATAAGTTTTTCAATGTAGCTGAGAATAAAAAAAAAATGCAAAATAAGGAACAAATAATAAAGTAATCATGAAAAATTTGATAAGTATCTGGGTGATTTCTAAATTGGAAAAGTATGTACATCCCAATTGGCAACCTTATTTTTCAATAAGCACCGGGAAGGCATTTAAAAAAAATGTTTAACGTATATTATGTATAATTATAAACATTTTTCATTTTTTATAACCTGAAAATATGTCAATTATATATGAAATAGTTAGTAGAAGCAGATGAACTGAGAGCTACTATTTGTGGAGTAAAGTGCAAATAAGAAGAGCAAGTTGAGAACCCTGGAGCTGTTGAGAATTAGTTAAGCGGCTCGATAGAGTCTGGTTTGTACACGCGATGTAGAAGCGATGTTACGAGAAACCGGTCTTCCCAGTCTTTCGCTTCCACCGTCCTCTTTCTCTTCCACCCTCAATGTCTTTTTAAGACAGTCTTTTTTGTTCTTTTCCGCCTCTTTCCTTGCTTCAGATTTTCGCCATCTAATCCGTTTACCTGATAGTGTTGTCTCGACGAGCTCGACACTTTGATCATCCAGGTCAGAACCGAATAAAAACGGCATACTTTAATGAAATGCATTTCTATATACCTATTTTTATTCCCAACAAGGCCAATATTTTATCCTGTAAAATGCAAAATATTTTATCATCTTCTATAGTACATAATATTCTAATTAACTAAGTTTCCAATTGCAGCTCAGGTTGTATTTCAACACTGAAAGACTGTCATATTTCTGTTATCCTTTCAAATTCAAATCCATTAAGTCAAAATATCATTCTTCCTGAAATATGTATTCTGCAGAATATTAAGAATTCAAAAGTTTTTCCAATGTATATAATTCAGAGCATGATTTTTATACTTTCAGGCAAATTTGAATATTATATTTTTTAAACTCAGGATCATTTCGGCCCTATGGTTTGCATTTTTCCAAATGTCAGTTATTAGTTACACACGCGTTTTAATGCTCTAGAAAGTGAGGTATGGTGCCGGTGTGAGGCATAGTGTCCGTGACAAGAAATGCCCGCGTTTGTTGATTTTCTTATTAGTTTTTTTTTTTTTTCATAAAATGATTTTCTTTGTTCGAAAAATAGTGATGTGATGAAATTTCTGTTTTAAAATACCTGTCCGAAGAGTTATTATAAAAAAACAGTTTTGGCGGAAACAGATGGGAAAGTCTTTGGCAGAAATTAAGCACTTACAGCATATTTTGAAATACTTGAAGCATGAAAATATTAGATTCTAATACGTGAAGTATTTCTTTAAATTTCTCGTATCGTAAACTACTGCTTTTATAAAGGTAATTGTCAAATTGTATGCAAATTTTAGCACCTACAGTGGCAATCATATTATTATCAGGGATTAAATATTTCATAACGGAAATTGATCTTATCACATGTAAAAATTTTAAATCCATAAGGGGCAGTTATGAAAATAAGAAATAATAATGAATACATGCGCACGCGCATATAATCAGTCGTACGCTGTTCTTTTGTATCGTACGGTAATGATGCGTGAAAAATGTTAAATTTTAACCATTTTCAATGTTTATAAAAAAATAACAGATTTTAATTATAAAGTCACCTACTTATGAAAGAAAACACCGCCAAGCAAGTAACGGAATGGTTTTTATCATTTTTTTCAAGGCTTTTACAAAATTATTTATTTGACTAATAAAATCTGCATACATTAAATTGATGTTCATGTGAAATTTACAAACTTGATACGTTAAGCATTTTTCAATTTACTGTCTAAAAAAAGAAAAAAATCAGTTTATCCTTGTGCAAAGTGAGGTTGGGACGCCGTACGGTAATGACGTTTTGGGTGTTCTTATATTAAATTAAAGTAAATAGGAACAGAAACAAAAAAAACACAGAAAAAACAGAAGATAAACTTTACATCGATTTCCGACGAAAGATTCTCTGCAACAAAAATTATCTTCACAGGATAAACTTTACACAAATATCGGTTAAACTTTCTTTTGTTTTTCCATGTCAAACACATGTATTTTGGAAGACGCGAAGTTGGCTGAACAAAACTTTATCGCACTAAAAAATTTCCCGCAACAAATTTTATTCTTAGTTTTTTCTGTGAAGAACAGACCATTTTGTAGAGGATGATAATACGTGTTTATTATATTTTTAAAAAATCAGCACGAGTTTCTAACTTAATGTTATATTACTGGGACTTCAACTTTGCCTTCAATTTGACAATTACCCATAAACGTTCTAAATATATTAAAATTAATAAAATCTTACAACATGACATTTGGATCCGAAATCGTGACGTCACATGAACAAGATGGCCGCCGTAAGTGGGTCGTTTGTGGACGTCTGACAGGTGAAAATCCGGTTTTTTGTGAATTTCAGAGGAAAAATGAAACTAAGTATCGCTAAAATGTGTCGGTTCACGGCATCTCAACCTTCCTGCAGAAATGTTGTTCAAGGAAAAAGAGTTTCGCGTGCTGGACATGTAATATTTTGTAGCAAAGAAGCCGAAAGACGAAACTTGTATTAAAAGATAGTTGCATTTTGTATGCAAACTTCAAGTTTGAGGGATAAGCCTCATAAAACAAGAGGACAAATAAGCTTCCAAGGTGTCATAAAAGATGTTGTGTGCAGTTGAAAATCTGGATTGGGGAAAAAGTGCAAACACGTTGTTGCAGTCTTTTTTCGCTTGTTCATGTAATTTGATTAAATATGCCATATATAAGCATGGAAGTGTGAGATAAAAAAATTATGTAAACTGTAAGACAAGCCGTAAAGAATCATCACTTTATCTCCTTGTACTGAATTTTTTTTTTCAAAAAATTCGTAACTTTTAGGTTAGGCTGCACTTTCATAACAAACCGAATAATAGAAACACGATTATCGGAAATTAATTTTGTCTAAATAGTTAATTGACTTTTTTATAGATTCTAACTCTTTGCAACTGGCCTTTTTTAATATCAATTTCAATAACAAATCCATTTTTTAGATTCAGGAGGAAAACGAACTTTTTGGTTTTCAAAAAAAAACGCATTTTCTTTTATGACACTTTCTTAATCATAGCTATTTTAATTATTTCGTTTCACTATTTTCAATACAATTAGCACATGATATTTGAAACCGACCCATTTTGTCTAGTAATATTTTTCGCCACCAGATGGCATATCGCTATTCTGCGGTTCCCAATACGGGGCATGATGTACAAAAAAAATGTGTGGAGATGGTAACAGTGCTTGATAACAGGTCGGTAATTTGATCGATAAAGTAGAGAAACTCAGAAAGTTAGTTATCTTGTGAATCTCATAATTTTAATATTGTTCTAATCCTTATATCTGTTTTCTCTAATAAAATTCGAGGTTGTTATTAATAAAGTTATACAGATAACGACAAAAATTGAAACCTGATTTGAAGTTATATTTAATAACAATACGGTAAGTACCAAGTTATTCACGTTTCATTCCTTTGAAAGAGACTAGCATGTAAAATTCGTGATTATAACCTACAAATATAAAAAAATAGTCGTTATGAAGGTTATAAATGTATTTCAATTCCTAATTACAATTTTCTATTAAAATATACTTTCAAGGATTCTCTTTACCTAACCTCACAATTTCATATTTTATACCTTTGAAAGAGACCTGCATGTAAACTTTGAGGTTATAACCTAAAAATGTTAAAACTTATTTTTATGTAGTTATTTCCTTTCATAATTATAATTTTCCATTTCAAAAACACTTCCAGCCGTTCTCTTTTATTTATTAGGGTGGTCTTAATCACATGGGTTGAACAATAACTCAACAGATAGGATTTCGAATATTATTGGTCAATGCTTGTTTTGAATTTTCGCGCCTTTGGTACCAATCGGTAAACAAGATATATGGTAAAGACAATTGCATATATTTACACGCTGAATAGACTGAAGAGATTATATTGTATACTTTTATTCTACAATGTGCATGTTCTTAAAAAAAACCGGCAGTAATATAACGGACACCATGCCTCATGGTATGGGGTACGCTGACCGAATTGCAAGACCAACGAATTAATTAAATATGAAATAATGACGTAGTCAAAAAACGGGTTTGAGTAATGGCATATGTAACCTGGTAATGTGAGCTTGTCACTAAAAAATACAAACATAAAAATAACATTTCCATTATAATTCACAAGAAATTTCATTCAAAGCCCGACACCATACCCCACACTCCCCTAACTTATTGATTTTAGGGTCTGGTGAATTGAAAACAATTAAGTTGATTCAAATGTTTCAACGCAGTTTTACAATTGAGAGGTTATTGGTTATTATCTCATTAATATTGAATAATTTTAATCTTATGTTAAAAATTGGTAATTACTTTTTTTTCATTTGTTTGACACTAATAAGTTTAGAATGTTCTATTTGGTATACTTTCGAAAGAAAAATAATTCAAGAGACAAGCGCTGCTTACACCGAAAAAAACGATATTCTAATTTTAATAATTTCCCACTAAGTTTAAGAATATTTGCAACCTAAATAGGCCCCAAGAATATATTCTTAATGTACGATGGAGGCCCTCTTACCTTAAGAATATGTATGCTTGTCTAATTGTAAGAATTCCCCGCTAGGTTTAAGAATATAGTTGCATCCGAAATCTGTCGCAATAATTGTATAATAAGTGACGAGCTCGAAGAAATGCAACCAATTCTGAGGATAAATCGCATGTGCACATCTCTAACTCTATCTCTTTCCCTTCGCAGAGAACGTTAAGGTGAGAAAATTTTGATGTCACACGCCAACGAATAAATAATGTAGAGAGGTTATGTCTCGGTGTGGTACAACGGTATTCAACCTCACTGTCACATCAGGATCAGACCTTTCTCACTCAAACTTTTTCTGTGAAGAGAAGCAGATGGATGTGCACACGCGATTTATCCTTAGAATTGGTTGCATTTCTTCGAGCTTCTCACTTATGACGAATTCGAAAAACTGATCGAAAAGCACGTCGCACAAAATCATTAAAAGAAACGTTTGGACAGATCAAGGCGCATTTCGTCCTTTGGTTAGAAGATACTCTTAAATTGAGAATTTCGCTTACTTCATTAAAAATATTACTAAGAATATGCGTGTAAGAATATGGCACTCTTAATAGTAGAATATCGTTTTTTCGGTGTAACTTCGGTGATTGAACGAGAAACCTTAATTTGTCAAATTATTCAATTTTGAATGCTTCGAGCTTATAATTTGAGATAATTAAAAAAATGCAATTGCATAAGAAATTAGGTTTTGAAACAATTATGTGATTATTTTAAAACTTAAGTTCATATCTTATGTATGTACTTGATTTTTTTAATGATCTCAATTTTTATAGCAGAGATTTAAAGAAAAGTGAGCTTTATATAAAATATCAAGTTATCCGAGTGATTCTTTCAAAATGCACAATGAAAAGTCGTTTGCAATGAAGTTTGTCTCGTTCATTAGCGAGTTCTCTTGCTGAATTATTCAAACTTTGGTAGAAGACGTAAAGCATTTTTCAAATCTATGGTAGACACTTCGTTTTAAAAATCATTGATCAATCCCAATCTCGAGTATGATTGGGTATTAAAAGCTGCTGAAGATCATTTAAGACCCTAACATTTAAAAAATTAGTGTAGCGCTCTCAATTTGAACAAAACAATCATTTGTGGTGAAAAATTAAGATGAAAAAAACTTCTCGCAAAAAATAATGAAAGAGTCATATCTGGTTATGTTTTCAGGTCTCACCACCGTTAGGAAAACGAGAAAAAATTATGATTTGTTGATATGTATTTCTTTCTCACGTTATTCAAATAAATATTGCAGGCATAGATGTTTGAGGTTGTAAACAAAAGATTAATGCACTGGCGGTTGTCTGCGTTGGGCGATAGTTATTTTCAAGATAATTGCTCTCGTTGAAGATAACATTCGTCAACATGCCTCGATAAAATCGATACAGTCGATCTATAGTCTAGCATTCTAGAATCTAGACGATGATACGCACGATCGGTCAAGTTAACTGCGGTTATTTTTATCCTTTCGTGATTCATTGTGATTTTGCGATCGCCGGTTGAACTTTCAAAGATGCAAAAACTTACAATTAAAAATTTTGTATCTTCGCTATAAAATGTTACCTTTTAATTCTTAAGATATAATTCTATTGTATTTAAAACTAATTGAGAGCACTATTCAAGATATGTACTTAAAGGTTTCTTGAGGCTTTGCTTAACTATAAGTTATAAAAATAGCATTTTCCACGGCATATGCGTAATATATATTACGCAAAATAGCAAAATAAACATTGATCCTAGAATCATCTCTTTTTCAAAATATACATGTACATGTCATATACATGTCATTAAATTGTATCTTTATCTTCTCATTACAGTATTACGAGATGGCGTATGGCCTCAATGTGGAGATGCACAAACACGTAAGTCAATTTTTTTACTTCCTTTTCCTTACTAAAACTTAAAACTAAGCTTTATAATAAATACGACAAGTTTTAGTAATTTATGAAGAGTAGTACATTGGACGACTCATAAATTTGTAAATCGTGCTTTATTTGAAATGATTGGGGTGCTTTGTCCGGATTAGAGGTCGATTTCACCCTCGGGTGGCGAACTCTATTGAATAAATATGTAAACAAGGCAATAACATGCAAATCGCGCCGCGATATTTTAATTTAACTTACTTTTGGGCTGTGCTCGTTCCGTAATACGCTTACACAAGCAAATTCGCGCACGTGAGTATTTTATCTCCCTTCGGCTCCTTTTCTTTTTACAAATTATAGAGATTCGTCGACGGCCATTCAGGTTTGGATTCTATTTAATTAAACGGCTGCGATAAACCGCTGATCCGAAGCATTCCCTTGGATCACCAGAGTGAAGCGAACGGCAAACATTCTTCTCCATAATGTGCACAAACCGGTAAAATTAAAGCGCGAAGGAAATTTCATTCAAAGTTCCTATGATTCACGATCATGCCAGGCGATCAATAATTTGGATGGATAATCGGCTATATAATTTAAAATGTCGTTCTCAATTTGCATTAATAACGCCACTTCTTATGTACGCTTTCCCACATGGTGATACTTCTGTGCCAGGAAATTATACCTGAAAAAGTTTTGACAACTATTAGCGCAAAGAAATGTAAGCAAACAAAATGTGAGAAATTTTTGACTAATAATTAATTAACCGCGCCGAGATTCGTACTTTTAGATACTTCGATTGGCTTCATGCTGAGATTATTCTCAAATTAAATCGAATTCCTTATAGGATGCTTCGTTCGGGTTAAAGGGCACCGCAAAGTTTAAATATACCCTCTATTGTCGGCAACCTGGCGAACCAGTTTATTGAGTAAACGGAGTGGAGCAATTCGGAGAGCTGTGCTCACTGCCGAAGTGCCCTTCTTCTGCTTTCATTCCCTGAAGAAAGTTATACGTCCGCAAGGGGTAGCGAATCCACAGCGCGGGTATAAAATTATAAAAGCAATTTAGGTAGCCCGCCGCTCTTGTCTGGCGAACTTCTTTCGCTCGCATCTGAGGCCCAAAGATTGCCAGGTTCCATTCAAGCCCATACATATTTATCGTTAGGCTGGAGAGCGATTTGAATTTCCCGCCAGGCCACGTGGACGCTAATCGGCATTCCCGACGTGGAGGGTAGACACTCCTCGGATCTTTTATTTACTTCTTTTTCCTTCGCGCTTCCTTTTTAGTCGTTCTGGGCAGAGACGGTCGAAAGGACTTAATGGAATGATTCAGGGGACAAAGAGAGGAGCGTCGCTTGAAAGGAGAAGAAAGCTCGAGGAAGAGCGTAAAATGCTGGTACAATATGGTAACTAGGGTGAGAAGTGTGACAGTAAATTTATTTCGCAAGGGAAGCAGTTTCCCTTGTTTGGATACTGAATTACGGAATGAAATTTGGACTCTGGCAGCTGTTTCTGAATTACCTAATAGAATTACATGATTTTGGATGTTTTACTTTTCGCGTATTGTATGGTCATTTTCCATGCTGTAAAGAATGGTCAGTGACCTTGACTACGTAAAAAAGCTGCAAGTTTTGTAGAACACTTCTGCGCTGCTGTAAACTTCACAGAGAACTTCTTTCCAGCAATATGTTGCGAGGAACATTTTTGCGCAGTAGGATGCATAATTTCGAATTGTGATATTATACACTTACTGCGCAATAACTAGCAAAAATTAAAATTGCTCCAATCTCTACGCAGGTAAACAGCATCAATCTTGAAATTAATTTGCCCATATAAGAAAATTGCTATAAAAACACGCATTCAGTATGGAAATGTCTTTGGACTGATATGAATCTTACGGTTCCAGACCATAATCACATTAATTTGTGCTGAATGATGTAAAACGAAATCATTTGTCCTCGGGGTAACTAACTGATGATTCGTATTTATATGCAGATCCGGAGTTGAGACAGGGATCTAGATTCCACCGACACCTATACTTTTGCCAACGTTTCTTGTGCCTTCTTTTCTTTTCACCCTCGACTCGTCGAATCCTCCTTCATGCAACGTGACGGGAATATCGTTCGCCTTTATTGAATATTTAGCAGACCGGATCTCTCCTCATTTTTCCGGCCGGATACACCATTCAAATCATAAATTGCGCATTTCGCTTTGGCAGAAGGAAAGAGTTGGTCCAACGAAGGGAGAAGCGCAACTATACATAAATTAGGCGGTAAAATCCACTGCAATAGAGAAATTGGAATGCATACGCACGGCTAATCCATGGCGACGTACTCGAGCAAAAAGTATAATTATTCATGCCTGCATTCGAGCGACGAATTACTCGTTCACTCTTTCTCTTTATGTTTTTTCCTCTCGATGTTTTTTACCTTTCTAGTATTTCCGCGCTCTCTATTTTTTGCACGGCGTATGTAAAAATCCCCAGGAGATTTACGCGATCCCTCGTTTTTTATTGTAGAGGTCGGTATAATGGAAGGGATGTGCCGCTGGGCATATTGCCCAGGACATACGAGAAGGGCAGAACCTCATGAAATGGAGGGGAATTTGACAAAATCGGAAAACGGAAGAAGGACACGAGAGCGGGTAACGATTCGTTCGTCTGCTCGCTTCGAATATTGTTATTAATGCTCGCTCTGTTTATTGACGCTGGTAACGAGCGTTTATCTAGGCCGGGTGGTACAGTGAGCCGCGAGCCCGGGTGCAGTACGTGCGAGTACATAGAGTGGAAAATGAAAGCCCACGCAAACATAAATACGCGTATCACGCTCGGACGGACAATCGATTCTCATTTCCCGTTCGACACCTTCGTCCGTGGACTGATTCGCAATTAGTCACTCGTTTGTGTGTAATATTCGCCACCGGCACGTGCGTTATTGAGTTTCGCATTTACGATATTTAATTGCAACATACGCACCAACTGTCAAGCATTAATTTTACCTCTATTCCCCTAACTCTCGGCCACAGCCAGCAAATTTGATACACAATCACGTCTACCTTAATCCCCCGGGTAAAAATATTTTGTCTTGGTTTTGTCTTGTATGTCTTCGATATGTCTCGAATATGTCTCCAAGACAGTGATATCTGGCTCCGTCTCACCAGCTAGACATTGGAGATACACAGGCTTTGCTTGCATTTATGACTGTTGACTGAGCCAAGACAATACCAGGTTGACTTGTTTCAAGACAAGAAGTGTAAGTCCTGATAAATATAACGAATTGCTCTTTAAAAAAATTATATTGCCAGTTTGTGGCTTTAACATTTGCCAGGGTCAAAAGTAAAGAAGTTTTAGTTTGTAAATTTTATTGTCCATTATACTCCGGCCTCTATAAACTATGGACCCCACCGGCAGGGCCTGCCATTTCCAGGAATCAGGTAGTTAGGTGAGGACCAGGCAGTTGACGTCTGCTGAGGATTAAAATTTTACAACCGATAAAACTTGTAATTTTGTAATAAATAATTTTTAAATAAGAAATTCGGAACCTGTCTGTCTCAACAACTGCAGGCATATAAAATTTTTGATGAAAAGATTAAAACTGTCATTTTCTAGAAGTATCTAGTGAACTGTTGGAGATAGGAAAAAATGGACAACATTTTTAGATTCGCCATCCAAACAACATAACTATTGCAGACCAATGAAATTATCAACACATGAACAATAAATACCATGAAGATAAATAATTTAAACATTCTATAAAGTTTGAAGCGGATTAGTGATGACCCTCAAGACATAAATTTGTGTCTTCAAGTTAAAAATATTCGTCCTAAGACATCAAGAATACTCTGGTTCCGTCTCACGAGCTAGACATACAGAATGACTTGGAATTGTCTTGGACTGGTCTTTACTCAAGACAAAATCAAGACCAAATATTTTTACCCGGGCCTACAGTACTAACTGGGGCCAATTGCAGATTTTGCACGGAGCGAACCAGAAGAACGTCCTATATTTGTGTATGTGTGTATGTATCTCTGTGTGTGTATTTTTTTTTATATATATATATATATATATATATATATCAACCAGATCACAGTAAAAAAAATGTTCAAATGAGAATCAATATCGTTTCGATATGTTAGAAACATGATACCAAAATCCAGAGCATTTTGATCGACCGGAATTAAAGATCGATTTTTGAGATCATAAATGACCTCAAAATACACACTGAGAAAAATGTATTATACCCGGTAATGAAAAATATGTTACCGGATATAATTTGGACTATTAACTATGGGACAGCGATCCAGATTACACTGTTAAAAATTTGAGGAGTAAATGGCTAGCGGAGTTGAGAGTACAATTTTTCAGAGTATAAAATCGACTCAGTATCGAATACATTTAACTCCGCATATTTTACTCCAGAGTAAAATAGAGAGAGCAAAAGGTTCTGAAGTGCATTCAGAGTGAATCTAATTAATTCGCACCGCACAGAAACAAAATCTTAAACCATGCTCAATCCGGAGTTAATCAGTCGTGATGGGACTTCTTACGGAGTTTATGTTCGGAGCTGCGTTCGCAGAAAACTTGCAAACGCTCTCTTCGCAGTTGTTCGCCACATCATGGCCGCAAGTCACCGCGTGCGAAACTGCGTAAACATGAAAATTCTAGAATGCATGATTCTATATGGTCGCTTGTCTCGTCGGTGAGATTCATTACTTAATATTCAGGAAAGTGGTATATGTCGACGATAAAAAGAGTGAGATATGGCAACGAAACAAAGTGGGTGAAAACTGTTTATGAATCCGAATTGGGATACGAACAATTCATTATAGACGCCGGTAAGTATAATTGTATATAATATAGAATCCTTTCGTACCATTCAGAAAAATGGTGTGTATTATTCCTTTTAAAATTAATGAAGAAATGCTTGGAAAATTGTTTCCAATACGCTTTCGGAGCATTCGAAAAATATTCCTGGACATTTCTGACTAAGTGGATTTAGTATTAATTTTCAATAATAAAGAGTTTCTAAATTGACTCATTTGCCTTATATACAAATATGACCAATTTTAAAAAGGAATAATCCACACAAGTTTTTCAAGTCGTATAAAAAGATTCAAAAGCATCATGGATATGCTCATAATTATTATTATGTACAATTATAATTACCGGTGTCTATGAATTCTTTGTGTCCCAATTCGGATTCATAAACATTTTTCACCCGCTTTGTCTGGTTGCCATATCTCACTCTTTTTATCGTCGACATATTCTACTTTCCTACACTGTTAAAAAAACGGAGTTAAAATGTACTCCGAATCATACCCTATAAAAGTCCCACCGTTTAGAGTTAGCGGCAGGCGGAGTAGAAGAAGACGAGTTAAAATGTAACTCTTGAAAAACAACTCCCGAAATGCACTGTCCGGAGTTATTTCAATCAACTCAGTAGATAAGTAAGGGGGTTTCTGGACCAATTAGTATTAGTGCGTGTCTGTGTGGGGTGTCCTGTGTGCGTGTGTCCGTGTGAGGTAGTATAAGTGTGTGTGAGGTTGCCTGTGTGCGTGTGTCCATGTGAGGTTGGCATTGAGACCGTTCTCGAACATTCTCGAAGGTCCTGGTGACGTCATAATGATAATGATAATAATAATAAAACAGCTTCAAGGTTATTTCTTATCTAAGGCATG
>CAKNXH010054045.1:0-31674 GCA_932178445.1 Andricus quercusramuli
TTGTCTGTTGGAAAGCTTGAAGGTACATCCACACATAGTGAGATGCATAGAGAGTCTGATAACGAACAACGTCACCTTCCAGAGGGGCGTCTTTCAAGGTGATACCATGAGCCCTTTGCTTTTTGCATCACACTTCTGCCTCTATCTCTCGCACTACGAAATTCTCCTGGATACCTCTGTGGCAACACTAATCAGCGCGAGCATAAGGTCACTCATGTATTTTATATGGATGACCTGAAGATCTATGCCTCTGGTAAAAGGAAACTTCAATCTGCTATAAATATCGTCAAGAACTACACAGGAGAGATTGGAATGGACTTTGGTTTGGACAAGTGTGCCAAAATTCATCTGAAGAAAGGAAAGATTACTGGCGTTCCCAAGGACCCTGAGCTTGTTGATATAATAAGTATTATTAGACATCTTAACACTGGAGAGACCTATACATACCTGGGCGTGCCTCAAAGCAGCATTCAGGACGTAACATCAGTGAAGGAGTCTCTCCGAAGCAGATACACGCATCTTCTTCGACAGATTTGGTCTTCCAGTCTGTCACCCTTGAACAAGGTATCTGCGACTAACATGCTTGCCGTCCCGGTTCTACTCTACTCCTTTGGCGTGGTTCAATTGACGAAGAACGAGCTTGAAGCCCTTGATGTCACCACACGTAAGATCATGCATATGCATAAAAGCTTGCATATCAATTCGTCAGTTCCGCGATTATACATTTCACGCCGTCAAGGCGGACGCGGACTTCTGAATGTCCAGTGTCTTCATTACCGAATTGTTCTAAGTACAGCTTACATCGTTCCTAATGGCAGAGATCCGCTCCTAAAATGGTCAGGAATCACGAGATGATTGGTGAAGGAGCGTTCCTTTACAAAGCCGCGGAGCAAGCGGCCGAGACCTTTGGCCTGAATTTTAACATCAGAGGTTAGGAAAGTGCATTACTCCATCTAGATGCTTCACGTCTAAAAGCCGATGTAGAGAAAGCAGAGGTTGGAAAATGTCACCAAGAGCTACTCGACAAGCATATGCACGGAAACTTTTACAGAAATGTAGAAAAGCAGACCTTGTCAAAGAAGCAAACTTTTGCTTTCCTCAAATCATCAGGGCTTAATTCAGGTACAGAGGGTTTTATTTTTGCATGCCAGGACGGTGTCGTTTCCACCTTAGCATACCGTGCCCGCATTTTATGTCAAGAAGTTCCCAGTGATAGGTGCAGAGCGTGTCATGCACACGCTGAGTACCTAGAACACATACTATCTGGGTGTCCGACCCACGCTGGAACGACGTACATCTATAGACATAATGCGGCCCTAAGAGTACTTTATTACCATCCTTGTCGCTCTTACAGTGTTGGTGGCGACCCTGCCCTGCCGGACGCTCCAAGGGATTTTTATTTTATTTTGAAAAAATCATAAGCCCAACAGTCAGTGGCTACAATAAATGTTATCACATAGCAAAATTTGTAAATACATGGACCAATAACAGGGCTACCTTATACAATTGCTGAGATAATTCTTAAATGGTATATTTTCAGACAGTCGAATTATATATTAGGTAATTATAATTAATAACGACGATTTTTCTAATCAAAAATGCGAAAATATAGTTCTTGAATACATAGCGTAGTTATGATATCTTCTATTGCGTAGTAGCGTTAATTTAGTCGCTTACATTTTTTAAAAATGTCAAAAGAGAATCATTAAATAAGTCAGTGTGTTTATATTTTTTCAGTAGGAGGTTAAATTGAGTAGGTAATGAGAAGGCAGGAGAATTCATTTCCCAATTAGACTTTGGCATCGGAAGATAAAACAAGGGTTGTCCCCCTTGGGCAGTCGCTCTAGTTTCGCGACCAGGTGCATTCAACGGCAGCAAAGAGAGGATTGATGGACACTCGATTAGATTATGTACTACCTTGAATAAAAATACTAAAGATACTTTATATTCTTTTTTTCTCAAGTGTCCACACATCAAATTTCCGTACTGGTTGCTCATAGTCTGAACCTGGTGGCGGATAGTGACCACTCCGCTTGTATCCCAAGAATTTAAGAAATCTCTTTTGACATTTTTCTATCGCAGTCACATATTTTTGATATTGTGGAGACCATACAATGGAAGCATATTCAAGTTTTGACCGGACCAATGCACTGAATAAAATTTTGAGGGGTTGGGTAGACTTGAAGTTCTTGCAAGTACGTAGGATAAAACCAAGGGTTTTATTGGCACTAGAGATCAAATTATTTATATGGGGTAAAAAAGTAAGGCCTGTGTCAAATCTTACACCCAGATCACGTATTATAGATACCCTTTCTAGTATTTCACCACCAATCTTGTAATCGTATCTTATAAAATCAGTTTTTCTTGTGAATGTTATGATTTTAAATTTCGCTATATTGAGATCAAATGAGTTATTAATACACCAGAGTTGAAAATGCTCAAGGTTTTTTTTTTGCAAAAGTTCACAGTCTTGGGTAGTAGATATGGGTAAGAAAATCTTGGTATCATCTGCATACAGTAGGTAGTAGATCATTGCATCAAACACTGTCCCTACATCGTTAAAATAGATTGCAAATAGTAAAAGCCCTAAATTGGAACCTTGTGGTACGCCAGATGATGGGAAAAATGGTGCTGAGTTATGTCCTCCGTAATGAACGAAATTCTTTCTATTTAAGATGTAAGACTGTATAAGTGCAATGATATTATCGGGTATATCCAATTTCTGTAATTTAGAAAGTAGTATCCCATGATCAACAAGGTCAAATGCCTTAGAAAGATCAGTATATATTACATCCACCTGACCAAATTGATTGAGCTTTGAACAGATAAGTTGAAGAAAAGTGATAAGATTGGTTACGGTGGATTTTTTTTGTAGGAAACCATGTTGGGCAGAGGATACAACTGGTTTAAAGGCCCCCCAAATAATGTTGTACAGACAAATTTCAAAGACCTTAGACGAGTTATTTAAAATAGAGATAGGCCTGTAGTTTAGAACATCAGCTCTGTCCCCTTTTTTATGAACCGGGCATACCCTTGTGACCTTCCATTGTGTTGTAAATTTCCGTGTGGAGATTGCTAGATTAAATATAATGGTGTAGGGAACTACCAGGACAGACGCGCAGTCTTTCAAGATATAGCAAGGTATGCGGTCAGGGCCTGCTGTCTTTTTAGACGGAAGAGACTTAATTGCTTTTATTATATGAGTGGGGGATATCTGAGTTACATCTCCAAGAAGATGCATATTGGACTTGGGACATGAATTAGGCACGATTGGATTCTGAGGGATGTTGTACACAGCGCCAAAAAAGTCTGCATCGGCATCAACAATATCAGTCTGTGACTCAAGTTGTTGTCCTTTATAGTGCATAATTCCAGGTATTCGAGGATGTATAGTTCTCATATGCCCTGATGATATTGATTTTTAAATTTGCTCTAAGACCTTGGAATTGAGTAAGAACATTACTTGATTTGTATTTTTTCTATTTTATATATAACATTTGTTTAATATTGAGACCCCTAATTATATCAGACGTATACCAGCAGGGATATTTATTAATTTTTGTTTGTCCCTATAGCGGGATATGCTCTTGAAACAATTTATAAATGATTTTATAAAATATGTCACAAGCCTAGTCAGAGGTGTCACATCTTGTCAGCATAGACCAATCAGTGTTCGATAATGATACATATAACGCAGAGAAGGATTTAGGATCGTCAACCGTTGAAGACATGTGAGGTAGAAAATATGGAATGTTAAAGTCACCTAACAAAATAACTTTTTGTTCCCATAAAAAGCGCAGATCAATTATCACATCAGATAATTGTTCTAATTGGGCAGTTGTCACATAGGGTGGTACATACGCTAGTAATATAAATATCACATCATTTTCTATTTTAAGCATAATACATGTTATATCTATTTCTAGTATAGAATCTTTAATGGGATTTATATTAATATTGCATCTATTATACTTTAATTTAACAGCGATTAATGTTAAATTAACATTAAATATTTCTTCACTAAAGGTTGACAGCTTTAGCCAAGTTTCTGTACATGCTATTAAATCGTAATCAATTATGTCTTGAGATAGTATTAATTGGTTTATCTTGCTATTAAGGCCCCTTACATCTTGATAATAAAGTTTAATAGTCTTACCAATATCTACCCTACCTCGCCATCCCTTGATGTTGTTGCTTGATCTCGAGCTTTTACAATTTGAGGAGATCCGTTGCGATAGACTAGCCGCAGACTCCTCTCTCCTTGCGTAGTGCGTTGAGCAAGAATTTTTTTTACTTCCTTGTATTCTCGTTGTTCCAGTGGTGTTTTGTCGAGCGAGATAGTCATACCTAGGATAGATCGTTGATGAGGTTGATTCTGCGACACTTTGAGGTACTTCCGATAAGCCTCCATGGCTGTGGATTCCAATGGAAATATGCGTTTGATTGGCCTCGGTGTTGTAGCATTCTGGGAATATTTACCAATTCGTATGAGTACTACTTCAGAAATTTGTGTGGACGGAGATATTTTTGAAAGAAGATCAGTCATCTTAGGAAAGTCAAACTCTTTACCTACTGATGGATATGGAAACTCATCTGCATTAAATATAATCAAATTATTTTTCCGGGAGGCTCTGTCATTTATTTCCCTTATGCAATCTAGTTTCACTTTATCAGAAAGGCTTTGCGTATTAACACTCAAGTTATCCATTGTAGCTTTGAAATTAATCATTTCGTCTTCTAGAGTACATACACGAGTGTCTATACACGACAACTTTTCATCTAACGAATCAAATCTAGTGTTAAACATGGCAGTAGAAGATTTGACAGCTTCTTGTACATTGTGTACCTCATTTAGGACTTCGACTTTCAGCGTCTGTAGCATCTTGGCCATATCATCAATAGTTATGCCCCATCCAGAAGTAGGGGAAATGGATCTGCTATGCTGGCTATTATTTGAAGAGCAACACTTTCCATAAATACCACCAAAAAGAGGTTTAGCTAATTTAGAACAACCCGGGTGGTAGAAAACACCGCATGAAGTACATTCACAAAAATCATTTTTTATTTCCTGTGAACAAAAGTAACACATGCGAGTTACCCCTGAGGGAGTTGCTTGACTCATCGTAAATGTTGTTTTGTAAATTTTCGGGGTTTATAATCCAAAAGGCACTGTAGGAAATGAACAGTTTCAAATATCATTACACACTTCGAGAATGTAGAGCGCGCGATCAGACTTTGTATACACAACAAGCTATCAGCTGGTGAGGCCCAGAGCTCAATTTTAACCACGCAGAAATCAATAAGTTTCAAAGTTCATCACGTGCTCCATTGTCAAAGCCAAGAGACAAATTTCAAATGCCGCATTTTTAGGGATTTTAGATTTTAGATTATAGAGAAACAGCAAACTAAATCTTTAAGGGCATGTGATACTCCGGCCTGTGGTAAATCAGGTTCAGTTCCCCCGGGGTTTTGACCACAAAAATTAAAAAATTTCAAAACTGAATTCGGAGATGCTATAGAATAGTATAACGGACGTTCCCGAAATCTTTTTTGAGGGATTATAACAAAAAAAAATTATTTTGTTAAATACAAATTTTTTGTTTGTGCACGATGCTGTCAGTACACATAACCTCAAAATACACACACATGAATAAAATTGAGCAAAATTAAATTTTTTCAAATTATTCTACAAAAGAAGAGTTCGGGGACGTCCGTTAGCATGTTCGCTATCATTTCCCAAATTATTAAGGCGAAATCTTTATTATTGTAGGAAAAAAGCCGGGGGAACCCAACACTGCTAAAATCGATAATTTTCTAAGTATCACATGCCCTTAAAGTTGAACAATTCGTTTCTTAATTTCGCATTTGCAGGTTTTCTTAGCTTTCAAGATTCCACATTATAGGGCACAGAACACGAAACACTGACTCACCAGTAACATAATCCATCGCCATGACAAATCCACTCACAAATTTCGTTTTTTTTTACAATAATAGGCACCATCAATGGGCCCCAGTCAATCACAGTACTAGCATTATCCCAGATCTTTCACAAGGCAACAATTCACATATCAGGAAAACTACAGAACTGCAATTGTCCGAAACGAGAAGTGCCAAATTTTCTGGAACTACGATTTTCGGGCAGCAGTCTCCGTTGCTCACTCGAGACCTGACATTGTTCTCCAAGACTTCGAGGAACGAACTATATTGGTGATCGAGTTCTCGGCTCCGTCCGAATACAACATCACTGCAAAGGAGAAAGAAAAGGAGGAGAGGTATCAAGACCTTAAGAGAGAGCTGCAACGACTGTACCCAAGTATTCCGTGCAAGTAATTGTCCTTGTGATTGGTGCTCTCGGAGGTACGAAACTATCACTGGTTCGTAACCTTAAAGCCATACCCGCGTGCCAAAAATATGCCAAGGCACTTGCGAGATGGATGCAGAAAGCTGTCATCCTTGGGTCGCTTCGTGTCCTCAAGACACACGAGGGTTTCGCCGGCCTGTCGTTGTGATTTCGTCGTGACCTGTGACCACCCATCTCACGGTTGTGAGTCGTTGCCATAGGTGTGATTTGCCGCGGTTCTACTGGGGGCTATTGACATTTTTTGGATGGCGGCTGCTCTTAGTGGGATCCTGCGGTGGTTGTTTAACTCTTTTTTTTAAATTTTATATATATATAAAATGTGTTGTTATGTATGCACGTATTTACCTATTTACCGCATCTACAAGGATGTTAAGGTCCTTTTTTGAGGAAGCAAAGAGTTCAAGGTCGTCCATGTATAAAAGGTGGTTGACCTTATATTCTCTTCTGTTCGGCGGACCACATAGGTATCCGGAGCTTTTGCCTCGGAGCACAATAGATAGAGGCAAGAGGGAGATGCAGAAAAGTATCGGACTCAAAGCGTCTCCTTGAAAGACCCCCCTCTTATATGTAATATAGCTTTTATTCACTTGTCTTTTATCAGATGTTATGACAAATCTTATCCTCCACAAGAGCATAAGCTCTTTTATGCATCTCACTATTTTTGGATGCACTTCCATGCACTCAAGGAGCTTAATAAGCAGCTCATGGTTCGTATTATCGAATGCCTTACGGTAATCAATGCAAGCCATGGACAGATTGCGTCGATACCTGATCGAGTCCTGGATAATACACCTGTCTATTAACAGGTTCTCCCTGCAACCTGCCAGCCCTCTCTTGCATCCACGTTTTTCGACTATTACACTCAATACCGGCTCGATAAATGTTAATATCCTCTTTTTGAGGATGCCAGTGAATAGCTTGTAGCTGGTGTTTAAACAAGCTATGGGCCTGTAGTTCTTTGGACTTGACAAATCTCCGGTCTTAGGGATCAATACCGTGCGTCCTTCCACTAGCCACTGCGGGACGGGTTGTTCTCCTGTTTAAGAAAGTAGTAAATATACGAGCTAGATGTTGGTGCGTAAAAGTAAAATTCTTCCACCAAAAGTTGTTGATTTTATGTGGCCCTGGCGCTGAAAAGTTCTTAGTTCTAGCCATAACTTTCTTCACTTCTTCAGTAGTAATTAGTGGACACTCTTCCTCTGGACCTTGTAACCTTTGCCTTTGGCAAAAGTTACGAAAGAGTGATATATCAGAAGCGCCTTCATTTAGCTGATAAGTATCTCCATATACTTGCTCCCAGAAGACTTGAATCCCTTCTCGACTAGGCGGATTTTTAACTGCACATGACGCTTTATTGAACAGACGGGAAGGATTAGTAGAAAAGGTGGAATTTTCCTGAATCCACTTGACTCGCCGTTCAAGGCGCTGTTTCGCTGTTGAAAGAGATCTTATTTTTTGCGTCCAGTGCTGCTTGATGGTCGACGGTTTACACTTGTTCAGCGTGTGATTTGCTTTCCTCAAGTTTCGAGCAATTGCCCTAACTTTTGGAGTGAACTTTTTATTTGATGTTATGTAGCTAATCACACACTGAACATTTGATGCATGCCGTCTCGCCGTTTCAATTTTGAACTGAAGCTGTGCAATACGCTCGCGTGTCTTACTCAGATGTACCGAAGTATCGTTAGTTCTATCGACGCTAAGCAGGGAGACCGCCTTCTCGTAAACTACACAGTTCAGATTCCAGAGATTAACATCTTTGGGGAGCAAATCGCGGAGACCAGTATTAGCTTCAGCTAATTTGTCCATCCTGAGGAAGACTTTTTGGTGGATATATCTCCTACTTCTCATGTTGGCATTATCGGCTATCTGCAAAGGTGGTCTTGCTGGAACGGGTGGAATGTTCGCTGGAGGATGTTGCTCCTCTTCCTGTTGATAAAGAGCTTCATATCCGTTTTTTCGCAAGAAGGATACCTGATCTCTTAAATACTGAGGCGTTTTATGAGCATATTCCGGGTGCATATTGCCCCAACGGTCATGTAACCTTTTCATGAATCCTCTCCGCGCCGGTGAGCTTCTTTGCCAACAGGTAAGAAGGTCCCTCCTGAGTTGGTCCGACCCTTTAAATCGATGTTCTCGCGTTTGTCCGGGGCCATTGCGTGGTCGTCACCTCGGTTCGTTCCTACTGCCACGCCCAACTGAACCATGGCCTCCATCCGAGAGAGGACTATTGTGAGTGGCACTGCGAGATACTTGTGTCATAACCGCATAATTCGTTGCATTGGGGAGTTAGCCCAAAGCAACGCGGCTGACTGCAAGAGCCGGAGCTCTCGGGCGATGGGGTCGCCACATTATTATTATTATAGATCAATCTATTTTTCTCGAATCAAGAAATCTTTTCCGTTCTTGCATCAATTTTGAATTATGTTAGTGAAAAAAGTTTTACTATAAAAAAACCGTGTTTTCAAATATTATGCATTACCATAGCTTCCTTACTCTTCAATAAAATTTATTAATATTATAGGTCAATCGATTCGATTCGAATCAATACATTTTTTCTATTCTCGCATCAACTTTAAATTATGAAAATAAGAAAACTTTTACATTAAAGAACGATTTTAAAAATATATAAATTACCATAACTTCTCTACTCTTCAATAAAACGTATTAATATTATAGGTCAATCGAATTGTCTCTAACCAAGGAATCTTTCATATTGTTGCATCAACTTTGAATTACGTTGAAGAAAAAAGTTTTACTATAAAAACCGTATTTTAAAATATTGTGCATATGCATTACCATAGTTTCCTTACTCCTCAATAAAATGTATTAATATTGTAGGTCAATCGATTCGTCTCGAATCAACACATATTTTCTGTTCTTGCATCAACTTTGAATTATGTTAATGAAAAAAGTTTTACTATAAAAAACCGATTTTCAAAATATAAAAATTGCCATAACTTCCGTACTCTTCAATAAAATGTATTAATATTATAGGCCAATCGATTCGTCTCGAACCAAAGAATCTTTTATATCCTTACATCAACTTTGAATTATGCTAATGAAAAAAGTTTTACTATAAAAAACCGATTTCTAAAACATTATTGAGTGCTGAAAAAAATGCACTAAATATTTTTTTAAATCCTTCGGTCAGTTTCAAGATATTAGTGAGGAAAATAAGCCCTCCAAATTTCATCGAATTATCTGCAACCGTTTTCTAGTTATCGTGTTCACGAAAAAGCGTGACATCCACACATCCACACACACACATCCGGACAATTGCTTAGGACATTGTATTATACATTTTAAAATTAGGGAGGGTTTAATTAAATGAATTTAAAAATTTTGGAAAATGTTACCATTACAAAGCTTCCTCTATGAGGAATCAAAAAATTTGAGACACCTTGAAAGTTGTATAAAATTACAATATTTGTAGACTCGCAGCGAGCCTTTGATATGATTTTTTAACTTGAAATTTTCAAGAAGCATTTATGAGGATATTGAGAACAGATTTGTGAAAAAAATGTTCATTATTTTTTAAATTATAGTTTTGAAGCGATTACGAAAATGAGTGAAAATGAAAAATTTCAGCCCAACAGCAGCTTTTATCCGATCCTGATGAATTTATGGCAGCTAAGTTGAACAGAGTGGCTTATTGTTACAGACTTAGGACTTCCAGATGTAGACTCGACCATAAAGCTCCCTGCTACTGGCCCAAACCTGTAACCTAGGAGGATACTTGACTTCAATGAGTTGAATAACATAGTAATATAACTAAAACTGCCGTCTGGGATAAATCTCAGGGCTCGCTTCAGGTTCTTTTGAAACTTTTCTGTTTTAATTCGTACGTTAGGAGAAAACTTGAAAATACTTTACAATGTAGTAAAAATGATTTTATTTCAGAATAAAAAAATATGTATTTATTTGTTTCTACAAAAGAACGATTTGGCGTCGACGCGGGTCGGAAATTCCAAAATGTATATTTTTGGGCCACCCTGATATGTATATATACGCCCCAGACTCAAGTGTCCGGACTTATATAGCCGTATAAAAATTTAAAAAATAAATCTAAAATTCCCTTTCCAAAAATCAGTTCAAGTTTTAGTTTTTGAGTTATAAGATATTTAAGCTGATCCAATCAGAAGCGCCGTATAAACAGCCGTGTGTGCGTGAAAGGGATTCAAACGTAGAGTTCTCCCGTCGCTAACCCCACCTCTGCGCTCGCTTCGATAACACTGCGTTGGAATCCCGTTCACGCACACACGGCTGGTTATACGGCGCTCCTGATTAGTCCAGATTAAATATTTTATAACTTAAAATCTGAAACTTCAAATGATTTTTGGAAAAGGAATTTTCTATTTATTTATTTTTATTTTTATACGGCTATATAAGTCCGGACACTTGAGTCTGGGACACCCTGTATATATGTCGTAGGCATTAGGCCGAATACGGCATCAGATCTAATGCCCGGGCAATAGCCCTAATGCCGGCACGAAGATGAATCTACCTGCGTCGACCTTTCTTTCGTCTAATTCCCCGAATTCAAGGTGGCACTTAGTCGTCTGCATGCACTCACGGCTCATTGCTCAAAGTATACCTGGGCAATGAGACGATTTCATTTTAAATCAATGACTATTATACATGTACTGGTATTGTGGAAAATTGAAAAATCTTTTCAAAATACATGATAAATCTTCAACCAAATAAACTAGTTTTTAACAAAGCAGTTCCACTTTATACCAAGTAGTTGAATTTTTAACCAATAAAAGAAAAGAATTCTCGACGAAAAATGTAATAGTTAATATTTCAGCCAAAAGACGAATATTTAACAATATAGTTGAATCAGCAACAAAAACAGATTATTAATTGTGAAGCAAACAGTTGCATTTAAAACCAAAACGATTAAATTTCTAACAAAAGAATTAAATTTCCTATAGAATAGACGAATTTTCAACTAATTTGTTGATTTTTCAATTAACAAGATGAATTTCTGACCAATAAGAATAATTTTTTACCGAAAAAATAAATTTTCAACGAAATACATGAATTTTATTTTAAATCAATATCGTTAAATTTGCTTCAAATCAGAAAACTGCTATATCTATTGGTTAGTGTATCATAAAAATGAAGAGAGTAAAAGAAGTGAGGAATTTTTTTTAAATACATAAAATTACTTTTATTGCCTTGGATAAAACCGTTGCAAACAAATGAAAGCTACAATTATCCCACAATTTTTATTGAGAAAATACTTAAACTTTTCGTTAAAACAGTTAATTTTCAAACAAAGAAAAGTGTTTAAAATCATATTTTTATTTAAGAAAAAAACGAATTTTCAACTAAGATGATGAATCTTCAAACAAATAAATTAAATTTTTATCAAAGCAGTTCGACTTCACACCAAGTAGTTGAATTTTTAACAAATAAAAGAAAAGAATTCTCGACGAAAAATGTAATAGTTAATATTTCAATCAAAAGACAAATATTTAAAAAACAGCTGAATCCTTAAGGAAAACAGATTATTGATTTTCAGCCAAACAGTTGCATTTTTAACCAAAGAAGATTAAATGTCTAGCAGAAGAATTAAATTTTCTATAAAATATAGACGAATTTTCAACTAAGTAGTTGATTTTTCAATCAACAAGATGCATTTTCGACAAAATACATGAATTTTATTTTAAATCAATATCAGTATAATACTGATGGCTTTGTAAACTAGAAACAATTCTAAAATAAAAATGAATTATCAAGCTTCAGAGACGAATTTTCAACAAAAAAGTTGAATTTTCAAGTCAAAAAGATAAATTTATGGAAGACAGTTTAATATATAATAACGAAAATATATAACTTTTCAGTAAAATAGTTGAATTTTCAATATAATGACCTCAGAAATTAAACTTATTCAATTTTAAATCAATAGCGTTACATTTACTTTAAATCAGAAAAATGCTATATCTACTGTTCGGTGTATTCTAAAAATGACAGAAGGAAAAAAGTGCGGAATCTTTTCAAAATGCATAACATTATTTTTAGTACATTATAATACATTCAGAGTAATTGCCAGAGATACATTTTATCTGAAGTTGGTTGAAAGCTTTGCAAACAATTGAAAACTACAATTATCCGACGACCGATAATTTTTATTGGGAGTCGGATAAAAATTATCTGACATCAGATAATTGTAGTAGTCAATTGTTTCCAACGGTTTTATTCAACTTCTAATAAACAATATCTCTGGGATTACATTTGTTAACTTTTATTTTACATTAACACTTACATTTGATAATTCTGATTCTTGGATTTTAAATTTATAATTTCTAAGCAGTCTAAGAATAATATAATCGGAATCGAAAGAATAATATAATAATATAATCTATAATATAATGATAGGTTATCAAAACAAAACTGATAATAGAATTAAAGAATAGTATTTTGTTTATTTGAACGTTTAGAAATTCAGGTACGTTTAATTGAAATATGTACATTAGCTTGAAAACTTACATTTAAATTACACTAACTTGTTACAACACGTTAAAGATTGATGGCAATGAGAACCACACTTTATGTTTGCTTTGTAACATGAACAACGACTTGTAACGCATTGATTATGAGCTGCTTCACAGTTACATTTTTTATAGCCTTGCCCACCACTAACTGATTGCTGAGATGCCGCCTCTCTTATTGAGATGAAAACATCTTTACGGACATCATCTATTTTCATCATGTTGGTTCCTGGTTTTTGAATTTCTGTTCGGGGAAACCAAACATTGAGCAAGCCTATTCTCGTACCAATTTGATAAACCCCATTTTTTACATCAGTCACAATTCCAAAAATACTACTAAAATCTAGTGGTCCATGAATCTACACTAGGAATTGATATCGTTACGCAATCACCGATATTGAGTGGCGGAAAATTTGCTTTAGAAAACGTTATCATTTTTTCCGCCGCAATTTTTTCTCTTCTGTGGCAGCCACTTAAATTTTCGAGTAGAAGTTCTCCTCGGGCCCATAGTGAGCAAATGAGAGAATCCTATGTTTTTAGATCTAATTCGCCACACGTTTTATGCATTTTTATACATCATTTCGCACACTGGACAGTGTCTCTAAAATACAATATTAAATTACAGACTCCACATGAGTCTTCTTCTTCTGCCGTCTGATCTAGTTGTATTTCTTCAGGTCCGACAGCAATTGCAGTAGAATCGATAATGAAAGTCTTTTCATGAACTGTTAGTTCATCAGATTGTCTGTAAAGTAAATGAACAATTAATATAATTCCTCACGTGGGAAATTTCTAACAATAAGTTAAGAAAAGCGTGATATATCAAAAATCGACACTTACTTTTATTTTAAACATATCCAAGATTCACAATCCCTACGGGATAAATAATAGCGTACAAATACCACTCTTTTCACGTTGATAGTGTTCGTCCATATATTTACTCTAGTGATTCATGCATTGATTAATTTTTGGCTACTTCAAGGTATTGACTGAAAATAGGGTACTTTTGGGACCAAAGTTTAATATAGGGTACAAGGTTGGATATAGCGACCGATCTGTGAGGCCTGTATAGTATAACGATGAATAAATTAATATCTATATCACTACTCTGCAGTATATTATAATTTTCATATTAATAAATTGAACGATCAAACGAACTTACCTAAGTGAAGTTCGATCGTAATTATACGACCGCCTCGTTCGAAGGGATTACTGTTGTAGTTCCGCTACTTTACGCCAAATCACCACAAATTTAAGAGCCAAAATTTTCCACCACCGTGCCCTCCCAGCGTTCACTTGGCAAGACTTCATTTAGTTTAGAGCAGTCCTGTAAATTGTCTGCATGTTCCTTCCGGTACCCGAAAGAACTCGCGGGAGGGAAATAAAATATTTTTGATAAAGAAGGGTAGAAAAAAGATATTTTGGGAGGGAGTAATCCCTTCGAACGAGGCGGTCGTATAATTACGATCGAACTTCACTTAGGTAAGTTCGTTTGATCGTTCAATTATACTTCCCGCCTCGTTCTCGGGATTACTGTTGTAGATATTTAGAGTAGACAATTTGCCAAACCTTTATTTTTATTGTAGAAAAACACAGATTTTTTTTTTTTTTTTTTTTTTTTTTTTTTTAACGTTAAATTATCAATTTTCTCTTAGAACCGCATTACAGAACGTTTCGTTAGCAGGTGTGATTGGTCGATTATAGAATCGAGCAAAGGTCGACGAAGACTGAGACCAGCCCACGGTGCTTCTAATCATACTTAGGTCCATTCCTTTTTTAAAGGCTGTAGAGGTTGCCGCATGCCTAACGCTGTGTGCGGTGAATTCTTCACTAATGCCGCATTGGGACAAAACTGACTTGGTCCAGCGGCTAAGAGTTTGTGAACCTACTTCTTTATAAGGCTTTCTAGTAGCCATGAACAGTTTTTTACAATTATTTTCTTTTCTTAGATGCTTAGTAACGAGAAGATAATGTTGTAAAGTTCTAGCAACACAAAGCTGCGGATTATCATTAAAAAATGGTAACATAAGATACGGTTGACAGGTTCCTACTCTAGAGGTTTTGATCAGAGCTTCTACTTTTACTTCTGCGCCATTCTTTGAGAATCTTATTAAATCAATATCTATGAGTGAGAAAGTTTGCATTCTGTGGCCTGTACCTAAAGCTAGAAGTATTATGAGTTTCTCTGACAATTTCTGTAAATTGAGTGACTCAAGTGGGTACCAAGAAGAAACTTTATCGAGGACAGGCGCGACGTCCCAAGTTTTTGCATACTTGGGGCGTGAGGGTTTTAACCTGTAAACCCCTTTGAAGAAACGATTCACGTCACTGTCTGTTGCCTTTTTTGATGAGATGAGTGCTATTGCTGAACGCGCTGTGTTTAAGGTTCCATACGATGCACCGTCGTTGAATGATTCGCCTAGGAATTCTAAAACTCTGTTGGAGTGTTGGTTAAATGGATTCAGGTTCTTGTTCTTACAGAAATTCCACCATTTTCTCAGTCATCCGTCATATTGTTTCAATGTAGAACCTGCTAAAGACGCTAATAGAACATTCAATGCTGACTCTGGTAAGTTCCTTTGACGATAACTTTCCCTGACAGCCACCCTGCAGCCAGGGTAATTGAGGTTGCTAGTGGGTGTTGACGGGACCTACAAGGGGACAAAAGGAGAGTTGAACTTGGAGAAAACATTTATGGTGTTCCTATCAGCATCGACTGAAAAAGCGGAAACCATGGTTGTGAAGTCCACCAGGGAACGACGACAATGCCGCAAGCCTCATCTGTCAGAATTTTCCGTAATGTCCTTAAGATCATGGAAAAGGGAGGGAAAGCGTAAAAATTCCGATTTTTCCAAGAGATCGTAAAGGCATCGAAAGCCTCTGCGTCAGGGTTTCGAATCCAGCAACAAAAGATGTTGCATTTTGTGTTGGAACTGGTTGCAAATAAATCGATGGTAGGGTTTGGAAAGGTTTGCAAGATCTCTTCGTAAGCATAATCAGCTAACTCCCATTCGGTGTCTACGTTGCGAATCCGAGATTCCCTATCAGCATGAACGTTGTTTTTTGACGCAATGTATGATGCATATATCCAGAGTTTTCTAGACTCGCACCACTTCCAAATTTCTCTACTAAGAGAATGTAGATATGGGTGTTGGATACCGCCCATTTTATTTATGTAGGCAGTTGCCGTTGTGTTTTCGATTCTTAATAGAATCTCACAACTCTGCAGTTTGGGAGCAAAAGTTTTAAGGGCCCAGAAGGACGCTAGCAGTTCTAAGCGGTTTATGCTCAAGGATTTCTCCTCTTCGTTCCAGAACCCATGGACTGATTCGCCTTCACAATAGGCTCCCCAACCAGATTTTGAAGCGTCAGAGAAGATTTCCTTCTCGAAAACTAAATTGACGTATTGGGCTTCGTGACAAATGTATGTTCTTGCGAAACCAAATCAAGTTAGGTCGTAGGGATTCTGGAAGGAACATGGATTCGTCATAATTGCCATCAGCTAACATCAAGGCTTGAAACTTAGCCCGCTCTAGGGCTTTTGTGTAGCCCATTCCATACGGAATCGCAGGACAACAAGAAATTAGGCTTCCAATTAGTTGGGAAAACTCTCGAATAGTGGATGATTTCCTTTTCAGAAAGATTTCTATCAAAAAGCCCATTTTTTCTCTTTTGTTTGAAGGCAACTCTAACATTAAGGTTTCGGAAACGAAGGTGAACCCTGAAAAATTGCACCTTTTGCTCGGAATTGGGCAACTTTTATCGTAATTGATTACGAATCCTAGAGATTGAAGAAGCTTAATGGAGGTTTGGACATTCTATAAACAATCTTCAAAAGTGTTGCCGAAAAATAGAAAATCATCTAGATATACTACAGATAAGAGTCCCTTAATTCTCAGATGGCTAACAACTGGCTTCATTATTTTTGTGAATACAAATGGACAAATGTTTAACCCGAAAGGTAGACAATTAAACTCATATAAAGTGCTTTCGAAGGAAAATCTCAAAAATTTACGATATCTTCCGTCTACTGGCACTAAGAAATAGGCATTCTTTAAGTCCAAGCTTGCCATATAGCAATTTTTCGTCATCAACTTGCAGGCAGTTCGAGCGCCTTCTAGCTTGAAGTGGGGTACTTCGATGAATTTATTCAAGGCTTTCAGATTAAAGATAAATCGCTTCGACTTATTTTTGCGATCGGTGAGAAAGTAAGGGGATAAAAATTCCCCATTTAATGGTCTACAAGGACTGATAGCTCCCATCTCTAATAACTCGTCAATCTCAGTTCTTAGAAATGTAAGTTCGTCTTGGGCCCAAATTCGAACAGATGGGACAGTTTTTTGCCATGGTTTCAGCTTGAATGGAATTTGGTAACCTTCAACCGAATGGTGGACAAAAGAGTCCATAGTAATCTGCTTCCAAGCGGGAAGAAAATTTCGCAAGCGACCTGCTATACTAACCTCTATTTCCGCTCCTGCCGCGCTGAAGGTCGAGGTGGCCGTCTCGTTTGCTGCCCTCGAGATGTCGGTTGAGATTTCCTGTAAGGCTGTTGCTTCGTCTGAGCATGATGATTGCTGCTCGTCGACGAGGGCCTCTGGTTCCTCGTGAACGAGCTCTTCGAGTTTAAAGATCCAGAGCTTTGGTTATTGGGAGCCTTCTTCGAAGGTACTGGTGATTTGATGGACTTGCTGATCTTCTCCAACGAGTTCACTTCATTAATCTTCTCATGAAGATTATCCCCAAATAGGAAAGTGCCCCTGTCAGTTTTTTCCAGAATGGATTTAACGGATTTATTATAAGCGGGAGCGATGAATGCTCTTCGAGCAATTGTCTCCGCATGGTGGAGTTGTGCGATCAGTTTTCCACTATCAGAAAGATATTCGAGAAGTTTTACAACATCAAACCCATCATCTGCATTTTCAAGCAACATATCTATGCCCTGGCCCAAAGCTGACAAAGCTGACGCTGCCAGGCGCTGGGAATTTTGAAAATGCTCGTCCCTTTTCACAGCTGTCTCTGCCATTGATAGCAGCATGACCGGGTTGACTTCTGGAGCATCCAAAAAAATATTCCCTTTTCTAGGATATTTCTTCAGTAAATCGTCTTTTTCTTCTTTGGGAAGGCCTGACTTTAGCCAGAAGTCCCATCTTGAAACCAGCTCTGGATTCAATTCAACATCTCCGACACTGAGAGTGGTAGGATTTTTTCCCAACGCACCTAACTTCTTTTCATCGACCGCCGCCATGTTGTTTTCTTCGATGATAGGGGTCCCGTTTGAATCGGCATTTTCCATATCTCGACCGCTATCTTTACTTGTCCCTTCCCTTGATAAGGCTCCTGTAAAGATATCACTGGATTAGTCCTGTACCTTTGTACAGGCTCTACCAGGTTGAGGATCGGCACGTATCTCATCTCTAGTATGAGCCTGGCCGTCCGAGTTAATCCATGAGGGAGAAACTCAAATAAAGGACTTACCATTACATGATTCAAGCGATGCATCCCGAGAATGGGATTCCTGACTTCTAGAAGAACTCCGGGATCGTCGTGAAGAAATGCGAGATGAGCCACAAGATCTACGTTTTGAAGAACGAGATGAGCTAGGTGACTCGTATCTTGAACGTCTACGCTTCCGATCTTTTGCAACTATTTCTTTTAGTTTTTTCACTTGGCGGAAAAGATCTTCAACATCATCTTCGTTGAAAGGAGAACGCTTACGTTTACGATCCATACTGGCAATAATTAACCCTAAAGACTTGGCTCTTACGTGTGAACGTGTCAGACACAAAGAAACGAATGAAGTCTTGCCAAGTGAAAGCTGGGAGGGCACGGTGGTGGAAAATTTTGGCTCTTAAATTTGTGGTGATTTGGCGTAAAGTAGCGGAACTACAACAGTAATCCCGAGAACGAGGCGGGAAGTATAATACCTGTCTTCATTTAATTCTGTTTTATTTTTATGTGCCAGTGCGCCTTCTAGATCTTCTTCGGTGATCAAGTTGTCCACTACATCTTTCGGTAATGAAGTGCTTGCCAAAGCTACTTTTATTGGTCCGAACACAGCTTCATATGGGGCTCTAATAAATATCCTATGTTTAGATGTGTTTTTTGCCACTAGAATAAAAAAAATACTCGAAATTACATACAATTTAATTACACGATGTAAAATTCATGCTGAAACTGTATTTTTTTCTAAAATTAATTATCTATATCCGATAAACCAGAAGTTTCAAAGTATTTTTCTTAACTAATTTTCTATTATTCCTATTTTTGAAAATATAATCTGAAATTATTCAACTTCGAGATTCTCCAATTTTAGAAAATATTGAATTTTTAACACGTTGAATTAGAAATAATACAATTTCAATGCCATTATATTTTAAATGATCTAATTTTCAAAATTATAATATGAAAATATTAAATTTTTGATGTTTAGAAATTTTCCTCATTTTGAAATCATAATCTAAAATCATCAAATTTAAAGATTCTTGAATTGAAAATAAAGTTGTTTAATTTTAAAGGCTTTCAATTAGAAATAATACAATTTAGGTTATTTTGAATTTTAAATGATCAATTTTTAGAAATTCTAATCTGAAAATATTCCACTTTTAACGTTTTATAATTGTTCTATTTTCGAAAATTTAATCTGAAATTATTCAACTTCGAGATTCTCAAATTTTAAAAAATATTTAATTTTGTACGCGATTAATAAGAAATAAGACAATTTCAATTCCATCGTATTTTGAATGATCTAATTTTCCAAAATTATAATGCGAAAATAGGAAACTTTTAATTTTTTTGAAACTTTCCTAATTTCGAAATCATAATCTAAAATCATCAAATTTAATGATTCTTGAATTAAAAATAAAATTGTTTATCTGAAAATATTCCACTTTTAACGTTTTATAATTGTCCAATTTTTGAAAATTCAATCTGAAATTATTCAACTTCGAGATTCTCAAATTTAAAAAAATATTTAATTTTGTACAGGTTCAATTAGAAATAATACAATTTCAATTCCATTGTATTTCAAATGATCTAATTTTCAAAATTATAATGTGAAAATATTAAATTTTGGATGTTTTGAAATTTTCCTAATTTCGAAATTACAATCTAAAAGAATCAAATTTAAAGATTCTTCAAGTAAAAATAAAATTGTTTAATTTTACAGTTTCGATTCTTTTCAATTTTCGTCACCTCCAAAATATGAAATTATTATTTTCAATGTTTACTGGGTATTATTGAAATATGAAATACAATGAAATTTCAAATTCTTTTCTGTATTTTACTGAAAGTGGTTTCTTTACCTGCACTTCATAGCATCCACGTGAACAATTTTTCGATTGATGATCTGTCATCCACGCTGTCAAAATCTTTTCGACATCAGCATTTGCTCGTTCAACGCTTCCTTGAGTTTGTGGATGTCTCCGACGTCCGTGTACCATTTTACAATGTGGCCAAATTAACACTAATTCCTTTATAACGGCAGCTAAGAACTCTCTTCCGTTGTGGCTTTGTAAAATGCTTGGAGCTCCGAAGGTAAAAAAAATGTTTGCCAATTCTTCTGTCACATTAGCAGCGTGCTTCGATTTTAGTGGTCTCAGATGTAAGAACTTTGTTCCATGATCATCGTAATTCATCAGCCAGTGGTACTCACCATCTGGACAAGATTGAAAATCTATTAAATCCACTTGACCACGACAATTAAATCCGTCAGAAACTATAGGCTTTACAATGACACCTTTCCTGGGAACAGCTCTTGTCCTATTACAAGCTAGGCAACGTGTGATAAATACCTCACAAGCAACTCTTGGGATTCGCCACTTATTTTTTATATAATATAGCATTTTGTCTCGTCCTCCATGTCCTGTTTGAACGCGCGCTTCAACCAACTTCGAAAAATAATCTTCAATTGGAGGCACATAAATGAACCGATCAGTGACATCTTTTCGCTTCACAATCACATGGCACTCACTACCAATTTGCAAGAGTTCATTCAATTACGAATAATGATAATAAGATGAACTTTTTTTCACACCCACTGATTCACTTTCACGTAATATTTTCTTCACATTTTCTAATTGCAATTTATCCCACATCACTCTATTGTTTGTTTGTTGATGAAATTGTTTAAATTTTTCTTCAAATTCTGTTCGATTCACTGAACTTTCTTCCATTCTGGCAAATTATTAGTTTCGAATTGATGATATACCTGGCACTATCAATTGTGTACTGAGACGTGGAAGATATTACTGAGTTAATTTAATTTTGAGTAAGGAGTAAGGGTAAATGTTGGGGGTAGTGTAGACTCTCTCAACAGACAGAATAAATAGCAACAAAGATAGACTCTGTCTAATTTCTGTCTGTCACCTCCCACTTCAACAATCAATCCCATGTCATCTGGTAAATGTTGGGGGCAGATTATACTCCCTCTACAAATATAACAAGGAGCAACAAAGATAGCTGTATCTAACTACTGACTGTCACCTATCAATCCTAGGTAATCTTTTCGTCTAAGAAGTACATTTTTGCCAATTCTATTTTATGTATCAATATTCTTGGAAGCATAATTCAAAATAATGAATTAAATGTTTATTTCGATAATCTATTTTTTCAATCTGCAAATTTAAATAAACAAATATTGTAGGATTGTTCCTAGTTTACAAAGCGATCAGTATTATACTGATATTGATTTAAAATGAAATTCATGTAATTTGTCGAAAATTCATCTTGTTGATTGAAAAATCAACAACTTAGTTGAAAATTCTTCTATTTTATAGATAATTTAATTCTTCTGCTAGAAATTTAATCTTCTTTGGTTAAAAATGCAACTGTTTGGCTGAAAATCAATAATCTGTTTTCGTTGAGGATTCAGCTGTTTTTTAAATATTTGTCTTTTGGTTGAAATATTAACTATTACATTTTTCGTCTAGAATTCTTTTCTTTTATTGGTTAAAAATTCAACTACTTGGTGTAAAGTCGAACTGCTTTGATGAAAATTTAATTTATTTGTTTGAAGATTCATCATCTTAGTTGAAAATTCGTTTTTTTCTTGAATAAAAATATGATTTTAAACATTTTTCTTTGTTTGAAAATTAACAGTTTTAACGAAAAGTTTAACTATTCTCTCAATGAAAATTGTCGGGTAATTGTAGCTTTCATTTGTTCGCAACGGTTTTATCCAACTTCAGATAAATATCTCTGGGATTTACTGTGAATGTATTATAAGGCAATAATAGTATATTGTGCTACAAGTGCGGAAAGTAGGCAGTTCCAGACGAGTGTGAAGTTTGCTGTACGAGCCAGAGGCGAGTCGAAGGGGAGTTGTAGGCGAGTCGTAGGCAAGTTGGAAGCGAGCCGAAGGCGAGCTGCAAACGAGCCGAAGACAAGCCGGAAACGACCCGAAGATGAGCCGATGGCAAGTACTGTAAACTTCACAAGAGTTGAAACTGTCTACTTTCAGCACCTGTTGCACACGATATTTTTTGTAACAAATGCAGGAAATTTTCGATTTGAGAAACAATAAGAATAATCTTTTCGGAAATGTATGGTAATTTTTGGAAATTTATGGTAAAATTACCAAAAATGTCCGGAAATTTCCGGTGTATATGTATATTACCGAAAATTCCCAGAAATTCGAGGTATCCAAAACTTTTTGGAAAAAATCCGAAAATTTCAAAAATTTCCGGAAAATGCTAAATTTCCAAAATTTCCGGAAATTTATGAAAAGTTGCTAAATTATCGGAAATTTCTTGTCTCTGAAGCTTTTTGGAAAGATTCCAAAAATTTCCAGAAATTTATGGAAAATTGCTAAATTTCCGGTAATTTATGGAAAATTGCTAAATTACCGGAAATTTCAGTCAGCCAAAGCTTTTTGGAAAAAATTTCAAAATTTCCGGAAATATATGGAAATTTATGGAAAATTGATAAATTTCCGGAAATTTCAGTTATCCGGAAATTTCTGAAATTTTCGGTAATTTATCGGTAATTGATGGTAATTTATCAGTCATTTATGGTAACTTATCACTTCGAGTTTGTCCAATCACTATTCACTACTCACAATCAGTCTCTCAATCGTCAAATCATAATGAAATGAGGTTATTATTTCGGCAGTCCTGGAAAGTAAATCTGAATCGAAATGCGCAAGCGCAACAGCAAGAAAAAGTAATCTGGCTGGAAGTGCGCAAGCGCAGCAGCTAGAAAAAGTAATCTTGCTCAAAGAGCGCAAGCGCAGCAGCTAGAAAAAGTCTTTTTATAACTGCTTTTTACCACGGCTTTGGAATTGGTCACTTCCCGCACGCAATACATGCCTCGAAAAGCGAACATTTCGTGCGTGCGTTACAAAAAAGTAATTTTATGTATTTAAAAAAAATTCCTCACTTCTTTTACTATCTTCATTTTTATGATACACTAACCAATAGATATAGCAGTTTTCTGATTTGAAGCAAATGTAGCGATATTAATTTAAAATAAAATTCATGTATTTTGTTGAAAATTCATTTTTTCGGTAGAATATTATTCTTATTGGTCAGAAATTCATCTTGTTAATTGAAAAATCAACAAATTAGTTGAAAATTCGTCTATTCTATAGGAAATTTAATTCTTTTTTTAGAAATTTAATCGTTTTGGTTTCAAATGCAACTGTTTCCTTCAAAATTAATAATCTGCTTTTGTTGAGGATTCAACTATATTGTTAAATATTCGTCTTTTGGCTGAAATAGTAATTATTACATTTTTCGTCAAGAATTATTTTCTTTTGTTCGTTAAAAATTCAACTACTTGGTATAAAGTCGAACTGCTTTGTTAAAAACTAGTTTATTTGCTTGAAGATTCATCATGTATTTTGAAAAGATTTCTCAATTTTCCACAATCCCAGTACATGTATAATAGTCATTGATTTGAAATGAAATTCGTCTCATTGCCCAGGTATTGAGTACGGACGTGACCTTGATATTAACCAGTTAACTGGTAGGCTCGAAATCGACGTTATGTGCCAAAACTGGTAGAAACAAATAATTCCGTGTTAATCATGAAAGTTCATTTAATTAGAGTATTTTAGGTCGCTGATGACGAATCCGAGGTCAAAATTGATAAATTGAAAATGGCGGGTCCGATATGGTGGTCTAGAATGCAAAAATCACGCTACTTGAATGAAAGGCAGTACTGAAGAGTTGTTTAAGTCGCTGATAAATTTCCTAATATATTATCAGCTGATTTGAATTTTTCAATTTTGACCACGGATTCGTGATCAGCGGCCAAAAAAACTACTAAGTACTGACTTTCATTCAAATCACGTGACTTTTACATTTTAGTTCACCATATTGGATCCGCCATTTTGATTTTCTCAATTTTGACCTTGGATTCGTCATCAGCGACCAAAAAACCTAGGGCATACCAATTTTTATCAAAATCCATTGAGTTTTGTGGCAGTTATTCAAAGTGCGCATATATGCGTCATTACCAGTTTTGGCCCGAATGATTTCTGCGCATATATGGGGCATAATTTCTGAAGTGTACCCACCTCAAAAATGAAAGTTGTCCGATCGGGCTAAAAATTGGCCTAATTGTAGTCCTATTAGATAGTACTTCTCACACCAAAAATTAATTTATTGTGATGATTATTTATCAAAGTGGAGGGGGTACAATTTATGGGGTTTTCAAGCAAAGCCTTACTTTCAAACGTTTGTAACTTCTGTCCTGTTGAATGAAACAAAATTTCACCTCGAATATTTTCGATAGATTTTTCCACAAAATTTCTGGTGGTGATAACGATTTTCAAAAAAAGTCAAAATTTGACCCGAATTTTTGATAATCAAAAATAAATTTGACTTTTTTTCAAATTTCGGCACTTTTTTTTTTCTTCAAAATAGTTTTGAAAGAAAGCTGAGATTTTTTCCTATGAGACCTCCAATTTTCAGAGTGGCAAATTAATTCGTCTTTGAGTAATAGAACGATACGTAAACAAGATGCCGTGATAGGGTGAGTGGCGCGCGATTTCCCCTAGTGCGCTCACGCCGAGGATCTTTGTGCAACGCTTTAGTGCCAGTTTTTCGACTTAAGTAATATTATATGCTACTGGAATAACGGCTCTCTGCATTGCCAGGATGAATTAACAAGGCCTGCATTACGATCAGTGTAAAATTAATTGGGAATATGCTTTATAAATTATAAGTGAGAATGCAGGTACAATAAGTGTTCTAGAAGGAAGTAGTGGCACACATAATGTGTGCGTTCGCGTGCATCATGAGAATGTCAAGTTGATGTTGAATGAAATAAATATTCCACATTTAACAGAGGATACTGACATGGTGCTCACAAATTATCACGACTGCCTGGATGCTATTGTATGACCTGACTCTTCAAGTTTCTGTCATTTAGGAGAGTGTGAAAACTGTCCAGGTACTGCAAACTTGAAAGATAACATCACAAAAGCTTTTGATGAACATTGTATTAATGAAGTGAGGTTTGAAATTTGGCTACAGACCGACAGATGTACTCTAAAGACTCTGGCAATGGATACTGATGAATTCGTAGATGATTTCTGTGAAAGGCTGTTGAAATTAAAAACTCATCACTTAATTTCAAAGGAGCAATCATCTTTTTTCAAAAACCTGAAGGAAAAGTTATTGCCTGGGGAGTTCTTGATTTGCTTCGATTTCGCTGAGAATTACGCCTTCATAATTCAGAATGCAGCGCAATCATTCCACTGGAATAACGACCAAGCTACAATATTCACTGTCGTGATTTATTATAAAAAAGATGGAGAACTCAAGGACGTAAGTATCGCAATCATATCTGATAACTCAGCTCATGACACGGTAGCTGTTCACGAGTATCAAAAGATAATAGTAGATTATTTGAAAACTCATTTCAGGCCAAAGAAAATCTACTATTTCACTGATGGTGCAGGGCAACATTTTAAAAATAAGAGTAGCTTTGTTAATCTCCAAGCCCATGAAGAAGATTTTGGTATCCAAGCTGAATGGCACTTCCATGGTACATCTCATAGTAAGGGTGCATGTGATGGTATTGGAGCGAATATAAAGAGACAAGCAGCACGATCAAGCTTACAATGTTCTCCGAAACATCACATACTCACTCCCCATGCTTTTTTTCAGTGGGCAAAGAGTAACTGTAAGGAAACCGAAATTTTTTTCAGCAGCAAAGAAAATCATGCCTTAGCCACCGAGTTACTGAAAGCCAGATTTGACAAAGCTGTCACGATACCAGGTACATTACAGTACTACGCTTTCATTTCCACTCAAATGGAAAACTTCAACTCAAGAAAAATTCTTCCTCTGAAAAATACGACATCCTCTCGAATGGCAAAAAAAAGAAACCGCAAAAGAGGCCTGCAAAGAAAACAACTGTTGAAACTATCGCCAAAAAATCGAAAAGGAAGACACATAATATTACCATATAATATTACTCAACTTTAAAAAGTGGCTCCTAAGAGTTGCACAAAGATTCTCGGCTTGAGCGCACTAGGGGAAATAGCGCGCTACTCACCCTATCACGGCATCTTGTTTACGTATCGTTCTATTACTCAAAGACGAATTAATTTGCCACTCTGAAAATTGGAGGTCTCATAGAAAAAAATCTCAGCTTTCTTTTAAAACTATTTTGAAGAAAAAAAAAGGTGCCGAAATTTGAAAAAAAGTCAAATTTATTTTTGATATTCAAAAATTAGGGTCAAATTTTGACTTTTTTTGAAAATAATTATCACCACCAGAAAGTTTGTGAAAAAATCTATCGAAAATATTCAGAGTGAAATTTTGTTTCAGGCAACAGGACAAAAGTTACAAACGTTTGAAAGTAAGGCTTTGCTTGAAAACCCCATAAATTGTACCCCCTCCACTTTGATAAATAATCATCAAAATAAATTAATTTTTGGTGTGAGGAGTACTATCTAATAGGACTACAATTAGGCCAATTTTTAGCCCGATAGGACAACTTTCATTTTTGAGGTGGGTACACTTCAGAAATTATGCCCCGTCATTACCAGTTAACTGGTTAACCGGATATGACAGGCTGCGCCCGCGGCGGCCAAAGCCTCAAATATCTTAGGGATAGAAATTTGAAATTTACATAAGATAGCACGTATGAATTGTTTTTAAATATAATAAATAAATGCATTAATGATTGCTTTAAAACGTATATAAAGTTTTTCAAAACAAAGCAAAATAATATAGGGAACTTTCTTGCAAAAAGATTTAGTGAAAAAATGGTCTTTTCTTTCCAGTTAAACCCGCTCTAGTTACGTTGTTGCCGGCATGAACATAACCCTAAAAATTACCGGTCGAATGTCAACAAGCGGATTGATGATGAATATTTTAATAAAGACAGGATTTAAAGCTATAAGTCATTCAATCGATTTTCACCCTGAAGCGCTCAATAAGGGAAAAAGTTTAGCAGTCATTCATGTAGTGAGGTTGCAGGAGTTGAAAGTGAATGGAATAAGCAAAATTCAGTGCAGCGTAATCAGACAAACGTCTGTTAGTTCTCCCCCATACGACGTTAAATTACAGGTGTTTATTGAGTAAAAAATATATAACATAAAGAGAAGTATTAGGGAAATCTACAATTATAATCATAAATTTCCTCACATTTTTCTTTATGTTAAAAATATTAATAATTTAGAAATTAAAATTAGAAATGAAACTTTTGAAGTTTTCCATGTAAAATGAATGGGATAACTCACTTTTTTGAGTTTTTGGAATAATTTTTCAGGTTTTGGGATGTTACGGGAAAGTATAGGGGCTTGTTGAAAATTATCCACGCGAGCCTGAAAACTAACCTTGAAACCAAAAATGTTAATTTTTTATGAAATCGACCTTTTGAGCACTTCATTCTCGTTTTTTTCTATTTAAAATTATTTCCATTAGTCTAGTGGAATACTTATCAACATTGGTTAATAAATTTTCGATTTTTTGAACAAATTTATTTTATTTTATATCATTTTTTTCGACCTAAAATTTTTAAAATTAAAATTAAAATTTTAAAATTTTTCATTCTAAAAATTATTACTATAGGTCTAATTGAATGTTTATTAACATTGGTTTCGTAATTTTCAATTATTTGAACAAATGAAATTTGTTTAAATAATTTAATTTTGATTTTTCAAAATAATAATTATGACTAATTCTTTAGTGGAATATTGATCAAGACTGGTTACTTAATTTTTAATTGTTTAAACACATTCCATTTGCTTAAAAAATTTGTTTTTTTTCAAAAATTTGTTTTTTCAATGAAAAATATTACTGTTTTATCGTTAAGTGACATGAATTTATTTCCGGATATTTTCCAATCGTAGAGGTTTAAAATTATTATTTATTTTCAAAACACCTTTAGTTTGTTTCAACAATATTTTTTTCAGCAAATTTGTTGGTTTTTCTTTTCCGATATTAACATTAAAACTTCTGATTGTTGGAAACAATAATTTTGTTACATTTCTGAATTCGTTTTGAACAAATGGAATTTGTTTACATAATTAAAAATTGATTAACAATTTTGATAAATATTCCAGCAAAGAAATGGTAATAATTTTTTATTTTAAAAAATTTCGAAAAAAATATTATTCAAACAAATTCTATTACTTTAAATAATTGAAAATTAATGAACCGATGTTAATAAATATTCCACTAGACCAACAGAAATAATTTTCTTCTGTGATACGTTGGAAAAGCATAACAATGCACATCAGGAGCAGCATTTTTAAAACTGTTAAAGCAGTTTACCACACAATCATTCGAATTGCCCTTTCTAGCTTTTTGACTGCGTTTTGTCGCTTTCTGCCATATTCAACAAACCTAAGAAAAAAGTTTTTTCACATGACATAGCGAATTGTTAAAAAAAAGTTTCACTTAAAATTCAAGAAAACTAATAAAATACTCGATGTTATTTGAATTAAAATAAAATATACTCCATAAATATTCTGGGATAATTGAACTTTCTAACCTCAAAATCTGACAACTAGCATTATTTATACAAAAATAATAGGTCGTATAAATATGTAAATATATATAATATTACTTATCCAATTAACACAATAATTTGCCATGATACCTTTTTCGAAAAACAAGAGTACTGACATACTTTATGTGATATTTGTAATCCGATGGGAGATCTATCATAGACAAAGAAATACAAAAATCGACTCCGTTCAAACCGTTCAATAAACTCGAGCAAAAGTTTTTCCCCCTAAATCGAGATTTTATCAGTTTTCCTACAGACACTCTCGTTACCCGATAGTTAAACTCTTATTTTCAGTAAAAATTTATTTATTTTCAATCGCACGTAAACAAGTGGAATTCATCACTAAAATATTGCCGATTTTAGGCAACAGATGGCGCCAGGCCTTTTCCGCGGCCGTACTCAATACTTTGTGCAATGAGCCATGAGTGCATGCAGACGACTAAGTGCCACCTTGAATTCGGGGAATTAGACGAAAGAAGGGTCGACGCAGGTAGATTCATCTTCGTGCCGGCATTAGGGCTATTGCCCGGGAATTAGATTTAATGCCGTATTGACGTATTCGGCCTAATGCCTACGACATATATATATATATATATATATATATATATATATATTTATATATTCGGTTTCGGTTTCGATTCCCTTGGAATAGAACCGAAGGGCTTATGACAAAGCCACCGAACGCGTCCTCGGGTTGCGGATAGAGGGTCCCCGTACCAAGGGTTTCTGCTGAATATGGGTACAATAATTAATAAGCAGTCGCGGACAATTGTTCAGGGATGGTCCCGAAGGAATAACCCCTAAGCGAAGGTGTGCGAACCGTGCCGAAAGCTGCATGGCACCTGGGTGAGGTGTCTTTAACGGTGACCCTGGGATATCGGGCGATGTCTCAGAGTAATAGCCTTATCCTTGCACGCGGGGCTCTACAAGGATGGACGAACCCTTTCCCTAGCTGCTCGTGGGAACAACAATGAAACCAAAAAACCACCAAAATGTTGTAGATGCGGTTCAAAACGATCGAACGCGCAGAGCACCCGACAATGGATCGGCAAACAATGCCGATCATCCTAGAGTTCGGGGTGCTGAAAATAATTTAGATGGAAACACAACGACGAACCGGCGAAACGCCCACATTGAGTGGACGGATCAACTTAGGAATGATGTGTTAGACTGCTACGATGCCAGTATTATCCCTGTTCGTGGAGGCTTTATGGCGCGTATGCATACTCTGTGGTGCCAGAAACACCCAGAGCTTCAACACGTTTCGCATCAGTCTTTGCGAAATCAAGCCGACTACCTCCGCAAAAATGGATATGTACGCGGAGCGCTTCCTCAACCGCTGCTTGAACAAGCTGCAGACGAAGATGAAACGACATTAAGACCAACCGCAGAAAGTAGGCACCTTCTTGAAGATGATGGCAATTTCAGTACAAGGAGGAACATCAACATGCAAGTTCCTCTTAAGCCCCAAGATCTGGCTGAAATGGATGCCTCCCTTTGTGGAGATATCTCGCAAGAGTCCGACCTCTGGACCATCAATTGCTCAGTTTATGGTGCTGCGAGAGCTTTGGCTGATTCAAATCGAAGGCTCAAACCGACGATGGATCAAAAGACAAGAAGACGCTTGCATCAACTGAACAAGAAAATTGGATGGGCAAGACAGAATGCGTCCCGTGTTCAATGTGTGATTGACTACATAACATCTGGTAGACCGTTCACGGAAAGGGTTCGAAAGTTCGCCCAAGAACTAAGGACCTTGAATCACACACTAAACAAGTCAAAGCTGCTGACAATCAAGCAACATATTGTTGACAAAATAAGGCTGTTATCTGACGCAAGGAGGAGGATACAGAAGAGGGAGAGATGGATAAGAGAGAATCAACAGTTTCTCGCTGACCCATCGCGCCTCTTCAGTGATCCCCCTGTTTTTGTAAAAAATCCTCCCAAGCCCAAGGAGGTAGAGACTTTTTGGAGAGAGGTGTACAAGATCCCGAAAACACTAGAGTTGAAGGAAGATACTGACAATATCATCCGCTTCAAGGAGTTTTGCGACAGCCTCATAAAATCTGAGGAGGAGTGCCCATCAGTCACTGCCGAAGAGGTGAAAAAAGCACTTAGAGGCACGAAGAACTTTTCCGGTGCTGGACCAGATTGTATCAAGAACTTTTGGTGGAAGAAGTTTACTTCTACACACCAACATTTGGCCCGCATATTCACCTCATATTTAAAGTCGGAGATGCCCATTACGCAGTGGCTAGTGTTAGGACGCACTATACTCCTACCGAAAAAAGGCGACTTGTCCAAACCAGAGAATTACAGGCCAATAACTTGTTTGAACACACTGTATAAGATTTTTACAGCTATCCTAAACAACAGGATTGTTCGACGAATTGAGCCTGTATGGCGAGAGATGTACGAACAACGTGGCTCGAAAAAAGGTGTAGCAGGCTGTCGAGAGAACCTGCTGATTGACAGGTGTGTCTGTAAAGACGCTACAGTCCATCAGCGCGTCCTGTCAATGGCCTGGATTGACTACCGGAAAGCTTTTGATTCAACCTCTCATAGACTTATCATCTGTCTGTTGGAAAGCTTGAAGGTACATCCACACATAGTGAGATGCATAGAGAGATTGATGCCTCTTTGGAAAACTAGATTTACCATCTCATCTAGGAATTATCGTCTGACGACGAACAACGTCACCTTCCAGAGGGGCGTCTTTCAAGGGGATAGTATGAGCCCTTTGCTTTTTTGCATCACACTTTTGCCTCTATCTCTTGCACTACGAAATTCTCCTGGATACCTCTGTGGCGACACTAATCAGCGTGAGCATAAGGTCACTCATGTATT